>CM070042.1:6091239-6107377 GCA_036250615.1 Ptychadena robeensis | reverse complement strand
AGGAAGACCACCCTACATATGGGGTGAGTACCAAACACCACCTCCTGGTACTCATCAGAGTATGCCCCGGGTCTCATAAACCAAAAAAGGGTACCTAGTCTAGTTTCAGATACCAAACACTAAATTCACTATATTAAAGCTCATCTATGTGCCATTCAAGGCTTGAATCGCCATGTTATTATGGAGAGGGCTCATTAGGTGTGTGATCAGTGTGGGGGAAGTGTATATTGTACACAGATCAACGCTGAATCTCGGTCAAAAACATATTACAATGCAAAGATTTAATTGTCCCTAACAGAGACCTACCACACAGGTAGGTGTATTCATGAACAACCTGATGCCAACATGGAACCCAGCTCACACTTCTCTCCAATCATGACTCACAGCCGTACCGAGCTGGATGCAATGATTAAAACATCAATTATATGTAGATGTAGTGATTTCAAAGAAACGAGAGGATTGAAGGACGTTTATATACAGAAACAATGGCGTGATGCGTTTCATTACTTACGCTTCATTACACGGCTTCAGATTTCTGTACATGAAAGCTCTTTCAGTAAATGTTCTTTGAAAATGTTGTTTGGGCTTCTGCTGTAAAATGTATGTCAAGGCCATAACCTGCCCATATTTTTATTGTTTTTATTGAGCCATCGGCGAGTGCGAGCACCCAAACGAAAACTTGTTGTGCAAACTAAAAAGTGAAAACATTCCAAGCAAGCACGGATTGCCCGTGATGTCCCAGCTCCAAAAGAAGTTGAAGGACCGGTAGGGGGGGGCAAGTGGGACAGCAGCCGAAGCCACACGTTGGCTTCTACTTGTAACGGGGGCTGCCTTCATACTTACCGTTGCAGATCTGGGCGCCCTGTTCAGCGGTGATTCTGTTATTTCTACACACTGCCTTAAACACCAGCGCGTGTCATTTCCTGGGATTAAAGATATTCGTCATGTGACCTGGCTGACCAATAGTGGACCTCCTGCAGCTATATAAAGAACACTGCCCTTTCAGCCTTGCCTTAGTATTAAGGTCTCTGTGTTATGCTAAGCACTGCCTGCCATTGCTGTTTCTGTGATATAGAGCCCTGCCTGTGTTCTGAGACTGATACCTGTTAACCCTTACCTGCCTGCTGCACTCTCCTGCTACCTGATCTGTACCTGCGCTGTCCGCCCTGTTACACTGTCTGGCTGACGACACCTGTGTCCCTGGAGCCTTCCCTGCTGTCCCCTGGACCAGCTGTCTCGTGTTTCTACCCTCCCTCCAGAGGTAGCGACCTGGTGTTCCCCTCAGGAAAGTCTATCCCCACCATCAGGGGTATTGTGAAGAACGAGTGGGTTCACTTAGACAACGCCCTTAGTAGGTAGGACACGTGGCACAGTGGGTCCACACCTGCTGCTATGTGACACTACTAAGGTCCAGTACTAAGATCCGGGCGCCCCTTTCCAGAGATGACCGTGTCTGAAGCCTTGTCTCCCGAGCATAGAGAGACTGCCGGGCCAGAGCTGTAAGCAGTCTCTCCCCACAACGTTCTGGGGCAATCCAGAAGGACTAGTCAACCTGTATTAGTGACCAAACAATACGTGTGAGAGGAGTGGGGGGACAGACTCACACAAAAAATAAATAAATAAGTGACCAGCACGGGATGGGCCATAACCTACCCATATCCTGGACCTTCTAGTGAGGGGACCAGAGTGGTGATGACAGGTGAGTGAGGCTTCAGGTGAAAGTTCTTCTGCCCCCTGTTTCACCTGGAGTCACCTTTAAGGAGATTGTAACGCGGCTTAGGGAAGCCATACCCGGGTCGATATTTTCCTTTGATCGACCACAAAATCGATATTTTGAAGTGAATTAAACGGGAGGCGATTCTTGCCCACCTGGTTCGGTTAAATTAAAGCGGACCTACCACCTCACTGGGCACTCAGCACTGCTGATAATTAGGCAATCACTGCTAAAAATGAAAAAGCTGCTAAACCCCAGGTGCCCAACATGTGGCCCTTTGAGCATTCTTTGGCACCCCCTCAGTTCTCCACCTGTAGCCCCCATAACCTTACTGTTAATGCATAGAGCATAGGAACTCACCTGTCCACCAATCCCCCACTGACAGGTTGATCCGTGCAGCTGCCTCTTCATTAGATCGGAGCCACACGGATCAGTGATTTGTTCCTGTGTCTCCGATCCCTGACTGACGAACTCAGCTCGTCCACTGCTGTTCTGACAGATCAGAGCTGGACAAGCTAGGACTGTCAGGAACGGCAGGGGGGTAAATAAAAAACAGGCTTTTTTTTTTTTTACAGGCCAAGTTACAGGGCCCCTTATCTGATAGCAGCTTCACAATCCTTCCATCCATTGAACCTGTGAGTTTTTGGAGAGTTTCTGCTTGAACTGGATATCAGAATAGTCTCCCAGAACTGCTTTATGAATGAGAACCATCTCTCACCATCATAGATCTTTACCTTGAGGATGCTCCGAAGGTTCTCAGTAGGATTGAGGTCAGGGGAGGATGGGGGTCACATCATGTCTCTCCTTTTATGCTTATGCGGATGTCGGTGAGGAAACTATACACATCTTAGCAATTTGAAACATAATGAGTTCATGTAGTGTTTTTTCCAAGGAGTGGCAGAACATTTCTATAATTGCCCAGAGAATAAACCCATTGAGTAAGACATGTAATGATTACAGCCACATCCTCTGTCCTCGAACCCGCTGTAAACTCAAAGATGATAAGATGGTAATTAATGTGTATTAACAGGGGCACCTCGGAGACTGGAGTGGAGCACCAGGGCTCTGCACTCTATTACTCCAGGAACAAGCACTAAACTCACAAGAGATGGATGATCCCTGTGTAGCTCATCATTGATTATCAGCAGATCTCTTATTACACAGGCACTCTGAGATAAAAGAAATAGAGGAGGTTAGCCGTAAGAGAATATGTCAAAAACAGGAACAAATGTGTTGCCTATAGCAGTGTTTTTCAACCTTTTTTGGGCAAAGGCACACTTGTTTCATGAAAAAAATGGCACCGACGATACGCATAATCGCGGCGCACTTCGGTCCCTGCGGAAGTCCGTCATCAGCAGTGCCCTGCTGAAACGCAGATGCGTACCGCGACAAAAACCACCGCCACTGGTCTGTGGGATGTGTGTGTGCAAGCACCGCATCCTCACAAGCCGGTCGCTGTATAACTTTAAGTTCTTATAGTATAAGTGTTATCACGGACCGGCTCTGTGAGATGCGGTTGCCTTAGCCCTCCTATCTAGCTGCCTCTTATAGTAATCAAGACTATACAGCTTGATCTGTGTGTTTATACACGGACCGGCTCCTCGTGAGGAGGTCGGTTGTGCTTAAGCCCTCCTATCTAGCTGCCCTCTTGATAGTATAAGACTTATACAGCTGATCTGTGGGTTTATCACGGAACCGGCTCTGTGAGGATATGCGGTTTGCTTAGCCCTGCCTATCTAGCTGCCTCTAGAGTAATGAAGACTTATACTATAAGAGGCGCTAGATAGGAGGGGCCGAGGATGGGGTCAAAAACCCACGGCACACCAGGCAACATCCCGTGGTTGAAAAACACTGGCCTATAGTACCAATCCCACTTCATGTTTCATTGTATACTCGAAATCTAAAAAATACATACGTAAAATTATAGTGTGACTTACCTCTGAGCTGGTATGATGGTGGTGTAGTGCTCCACAATCCTAAAATAATATACTTACCTGTTGTTCCCTGGAATGTTGTTCCAGGGGTAACTCTGGGTGCGATATCGTGAGTGGCCACTGGGGGCGTTTACAATGGTTTTCTATAGTAAAATACGTTTCATTCAGTTTAATGAGGAGCCTACTTTGGGGATTTGCCCGTCTGTCTCTTTGTGAGTTCTGGGGGGCTCCGCGGCACAAGACAGGCAGAGAGGAGTGGTTGCGAGGGATCTTTTTGTTTTATGCATTCCTCCCTATTATGGGCACTTCTGCCATTTCTGAAATGATCAATTTCTGGTGGTAGGTCCGCTTTAACAAAAATGAAAATATAGGAACAGCACAAGATACATTCATTACAAAGGTATTTCTGTAATGATTCCATATGTTGTGACAGAGCGGTGGTCTGTCATGGTGGAAGTGGTCCATGTGCGGCAGTGAAGAGGTCTGCTGGTGTGTCCTGGAGGGAGTCCAGAGTAGTGTTGGGGAGCGACAGTGGGATGCTGTCCAGTTTTGATATATTTTTGCTTACAGGGATCTGGGCTTTGGAGTGGGAATGGAAGGAACTGGGTGGGCCTTCCCACTCCACCAAGATACACCTGCTGCACCCTAATGAGGTTGCTGGGTTTGTCTCCACAAAAGGAGCTGGGACCAGTCAGTCAGGGCTTCCTGATGAGGGGGGGAGACACTGTGCTGCTGGAGCAGCGGATACCAGGGGGCGCGCAGGCAGTGTGGAGCCCAGGCTGGGGACGTCTAGACACTGTGCTGCTGGAGTAGCGGATACCAGGGGGCACACAGGGAGTGGGGGGCCCAGGCCGGGGATGTCTAGGGGCCAGGCTGTGATTGATTTTCCCTGAGCTAAAGGGAAAGAGCCTGTGTTGGACCTTGTGCAAGCCAGGAGGCTTGGTATTTTCAAAGACATTTGTGTTGAGGAATAACCCCTGCGAGGGTCATTTCTGTTGGGACTTATTAAATAAATACAGGCAGGAGCCCTAAAGAGAACCTGTCATATGGTTTGCCGTGAGTGCGAGTACACCTTTGAGGCGGATTCCCCACACTATCTATATATCCACATTGTTTTGCTTAAAATTGCTGTTTTTCCATTGTTAATAAAAATCAACAAATATATATTGAAATATATATAAGCAGAAAATATAGCAATAGAGTTGTTAACAGTGGGCAACAGCTCAAGCTTTGTTTTTAATTCTTTTTAATTTAGTCCTAAATTGATTGTAATTAAATGTACAAAGCACCATGCAGATAATGTGTTCACCTCTTCTCAAAGTTTCTATGGCTAGAATGCTAAGCCCTCGTTTGGGTCATTTCTATTGTTATAATTATTATCATTTATTTATATAGCACCAACATATTGCGCAGCGCTGTACATTAAATTAGAGTAGAGATACAATACAAGATAACACACAGGTACAGGATATGACACAGGAGGAGGAGAGGACCCTGACCCATGGAGCTCACACTCTATTATTATCATTTATTTATTAAGCACCAACATATGACGCAGCGCTGTACAATACATTAGAGTGGAGATACAACACAATATAATGTACAGGTTATGACACAGGAGGAGTAGAGGACCCTGACCCATGGAGCTTACACTCTATTGTTATCATTTATTTATATAGCACCAACATGTGATGCAACGCTGTACAATACATTAGAGTGGAAATACAACACAATATAACACACAGGTACAGGGTATGACACAGGAGGAGGAGAGGACACTGCCCGATCGGGCTTACAATGTAATAGGTGGGGGACAGAGTATACAATAGGGGGGGTTATATGTTATACTTCTTTTCATACTCTAATTGGCTATTGTATATTTGTTTAAGGGATAGGAGTTAAGTGAACTTAAGCTAGGCACACACGGGTAAATTGCCGTGCAATCGACCCCCGATCAATCACAGCGTGGTGACGTGGGGATCAATTGAATGGAAATCAATTTGCACCACATGGGCACATCTATTCCCGTTCAATGGGGACCCGTTCTCCCCAGCTCGCAGCACGTGTGAATCACAACACGGGCTGCGAGCTGGGGAGAAAGGAAGCCAGCCTCACAGCTTCAGAGAGAGACGTGCTGTCTCCGCCCCCTTCACACTGACAGCGGGTCCAGGCCGCAGCAGCTGCTCCAATACTTTGAATTTAGACTATTCAAAGTAATGGAGATTGAATGACTTCAATCGAGTTTCTTTGAGCGGGTTCTATTGATCCCACTCGAAGGAAGGCACACACCGGTAGCTTTGTAAACAGATTAGAGCACACACGTTGATTGATTGTACTTGAATCTTTTTATAGATCTACCCGTGTGTCTCTAGCTTTAATTCTCATATTTGAGGCCTAAAGATGCTTCGCCAACTACAATTCCCCAACTTTGCTCAATGATTGTTAACAATCAATTGACAAAGGTTATAGGACGACTGGCACTTAAACACTGTTTACTCCAGTAATGACGGCTTATCTGTTTCATATTGTATGATTTGAACGATTGAACTATTATAATAACCTGTAAGTAGCTTGTATGATGTTGCTGCACTTTTATGGTCTATGTAAGAATAAGATTTAACCCCAGAAAATCCTCATTCTGTATATTGTACGATACAATGTCTACGTTTCATTTATCAATCTTCCAGTGATCCTGAACTTTGTCTGATTTTGAACTTCAGCTGGCGTGCAGAGAAAGAGCAGTTCTGTGATAAATAGGGATTAGAAGTAATACTTCACAGGACAGGATTTAAATATAGGCTTAGCATAAGAAATTGATTTTTTTTAGCCTAGAAAACGTCTATACCATGGAAAATATACCCCGCCGGCTGTGAATATGCATGCGTCTTTCTCCTGCATACCATTAACCTGCTCTTGATACTAAGCGCCATGTTTAAACATGACGGGGCACGTGGGTGATGCACCTATCGCTGGCGGAGCAGGTAATGTACCTAATTCCTCACATCATACCCAAGGGGTCAGCAGAGTTTGTTTGTCTGCGCTGAGCTACTGACGGCAGCATTCGCATCCTCCCACGCAGCATCCTTAGCGGGAAGAGTTACCCTGACAACAGACAGCGAGGACCACGCGGATAAGGAAGCATCTCTCCTCTTGCTGCAGGGAGATGGGGGGGGGGCACATTATAGGAAGAGTGACCATGTGCTCGTTTATCTGATTACAGCTGTCTTAGCATAGAACCTACATCCTAAACATAGATTTAAAGAATGTGACAGATAATTCAGGCTCGGCCCGCAAGGTCTGCTCATTTACTGCCAGCTGTGAAAACACATAATCTGTTTGATCCTAGAATTCTGCAGTTGGGACTTAGCCGCGCACCCAGCCCTCAGTAATCTGGTCATAGTTGGTCGAAGTTTTGTACAGACTTAGTGCCAATTTCTAAAAAAATTTTAGGGGACCTTCTCAGAAATTCAATCCGCCCTTATGGAACTTATCCTGGGCATGGAGCTCCCGGTTGCCCCTGGAGGACCTCCAGAGGGACTTAGTGCAAATTTCTTAATGTTTTTTTCAGGGGACCTTCTCAGAAATTCAATCCGCCCTTATGGAACTCATCCTGGGCATGGAGCTCCCGGTTGCCCCCTGGAGGACCTCCAAAGGGATTCAGTGCAAATTCCTGAATTTTCTTTCAGGGGACCTTTTCAGAAAATCAATCCGCCCTAATGGAACTCATCCTGGGCATAGAGCTCCCGGTTGCCCCCTGGAGGACCTCCAGAGGGATTTAGTGCAAATTTCAATTTTTTTTTTTCAGGGGACCTTCTCAGATATTCAATCCGCCCTTATGGAACTCATCCTGGGCATAGAGCTCCCGGTTGCCGCCTGGAGGACCTCCAGAGGGATTTAGTGCAAATTTCTCATTTTTTTTTCAGGGGACCTTCTCAGATATTCAATCCGCCCTTATGGAACTCATCGTGGGCATGGAGCTCCTGGTTGCCCCCTGGAGGACCTCCAGCGGGACTTAGTGCAAATTTTTTAATTTTCTTTCAGGGTACCTTCTCAGAAATTCTGCCCGACTGGAGGCCTAGATCTCCCATGGAGGATCCAGCCCCATAGAAAGCAATGGAGTTTTTTCCCATAGGATATAATGGGATATCTAAACTAATACAAATTGGCCTCATAAGTAAAGCAGGGAACACACGCGTAGATATGGTCCAGAGTGATGGCCGCTTTAACCGCTGCCGAGGAAGGAGAAGCTGATTCATTTCTTTCTATTGTATATGAATTACATTACTCATAATGAAATAAACCGGATTATTGATTGAGGCAAAGTGCAGTAACCCATAGCAACTAATCATAATTCTTCCCTTATCTGATTTCCGTAAAGGGAATTCCGATGGTATACATTGCTGCGCCGTGCGTGTCTTCATTGTTTATTGTACTGCTTTACTGAATGAACCAGAAAGTTCCCTCCCTGTGGTGCTTATTACACTCAGCTGTGTTTATTTTCGGTGACAGTGGTACATTCCATCATAAAACATTCACATTAGGCCACTGACCCAACTGACTTCAATTTCTTTCAGGTATGTTTTATATTTACATGTATGAGACCTCAGATAGAGACAATCATACCGCTAGTCATTACATTGGGATATATATGAAGAGCCAGTAAAAGAAGGTTTTTCTCCTTATAAGTGTTGGAAAACAGATCCTTGTTTCACATTAACATGTCGGCCAGATCCAAAATATAGTTGGTGAATATTACTTTGTTATCCAAAAAGCAACGGGGTGTCTTAGTGATCTGAGAACAAAAGCTTTTTAGCTGACTGGCCCTAATCTTTATTCTCATGTGGTGGCCATAAGCCTCATCTTCTGAACGTTCCCAAATCTCAGCCTCTTCAAATGTAGCCCTTTATACTCAGTAAATTAGCGCACCATCCTCTGTAGTTATCAGAGAGAAAGGGCTCATTATTCTCCTGTGAATGACATCAAATTTAATTAGAAGTCATTACCATTAGATGCACCACAGCTATACTCAGCTAAATATAGAGGTGTCAGAGACCTATCTGACACACACAACAGAGGCAAATCCTTCACTGTGTTTGACAGAGGCTGCATGTGGCTGACACACACAGCAGAGACAAATACTTCACTGTGCTTATCAGAGGCTGCCCATGCCAGACACACCGCAGAGACAAATCTTTCACTGGGTTTGTCAGAGGCTGCATGTGGCTGACACACAACAGAGGCAAATCCTTCACTGTGTTTGTCAGAGGCTGCGTGTGGCTGACACACACAGCAGAGACAAATACTTCACTGCGCTTATCAGAGGCTGCATGTGGCTGACACACACAGCAGAGACAAATCCTTCACTGTGTTTGTCAGAGGCTGCATGTAGCTGACACACAACAGAGGCAAATCCTTCACTGTGTTTGTCAGTGGCTGTGTGTGGCTGACACACAACAGAGGCAAATCCTATACTGTGTTGGCAGAGGCTGCTTGTGGCTGACACACAACAGAGGCAAATCCTTCACTGTGTTTGTCATAGGCTGCTTGTGGCTGACACACACAGCAGAGACAGATAATTCACTGTGCTTATCAGAGGCTGCCCGTGCCAGACACACCGCAGAGACAAATCTTTTACTGGGTTTGTCAGAGGCTGCTTGTGTATGACACACACAGCAGAGACAAATACTTCACTATGTTTGTCAGAGGCTGCTTGTGGCTGATGCACACACAAAGGTAAATACTTCACTATCTTTGTCAGAGGCTGCTCGTGCCAGACACACACAGCAGAGACAAATCCTTCACTGGGTTTGTCAGAGGCTGCATGTGTCTGACACACACAGCAGAGACAAATCCTCCACTATGTTGGAGGCTGCTTGTGGCTGATGCACACAGCAAAGGTAAATACTTCACTATCTTTGTCAGAGGCTGCCCGTGCCAGACACACACAGCAGAGACGAATCCTTCACTGTGTTTGTCAGAAGCTGCATGTGGCTGACACACACAGCAGAGACACATACTTCACTATGTTGGAGGCTGCTTGTGGCTGATACACACACCAAAAACAAATCATTCAATGTGTGTTTTGTGGAGGAAAAACTATTCAAAACTTAATGGTATATTAAATATTAATTGGAAAATACAAAATAATATTTAAACAATAATGTATTTTATTGTAACGAGGAGCAGAAGCTCGTTTTTGGCTCTGTATATAGTTGTATAGTTTATTTGAAGATAGGAAAAGAATAAAAAAAAATGATCTGATTAGGAGCAGAAACAGAGATTAATGTAGACAATATCTGTGTTCTATATAACGGTGCAGTATAAGTATATCTTACTAGTGAGGCTGCTGGAAAAATAGGGCCCTTTAACCCCCCGAAGGCCCTATTCAGTCCAGTGTTCTGCCAAAATCAGAATAAAAATGTAACCACCCTGTGAGTTTACTGAGACACAAATTTCTGTACCAAAAGAGGTACATAGGTTACCGTATTTTTCGGACTATAAGACGCATCGGACCATAAGACGCACCCAGTTTTTAGGGCAGGAAAACCAGAAAAAAAAGATTAAATAAGTTTTCACATCAATTGGGTTAATGCAATGAGTTCAATGAATGCAATATTCAATTCAGCCAGTAGGTGTCACTAGCAGCAGTACACTCTCAGCACAACGTCATTCTCCACACTGATCTGCAGGGGGAGGAAGGGGGGCCGGGCTGTCTCCTACTCTCCCCTGCTCTTAGTCTCTGCCCAAGTTACTGCAGAGTGATTGCCGTTCCCACGGACAGGAGAGAGATATAAATGGCCGTTCATCTATCTCTTTTTTCATTGCCTATGGCAGCAGGGCTCTGAGCTCTGCTGGCATAGGCAAATACACAGTACAGATGGGAGAGCCGGACACCGGCCAGCTCCTCCAGCTCCCTGGCTAATCTCCGTGCTGGGAGAGCTGGCGGGAAGCCAAGGTGTGACCACTGGTGGCCGAGTGGCCGCGGGGGTCACACATACAGACTATAAGACGCAGGCACTTTTTGTCCCCCGTTTTGGGGGTGAAAAAGTGTGTCTTATGGTCTGAAAAATATGGTAATTAACTCAGATACTTAAAGTGGACCTACCACCAGAAATTAATTGTTTCATGAGTGGCTCTAGAAGTACTGATAATAGGGAGGAATGCATAACATAAACTTACCTGTAAGGAGTAATTTAAGAAGATCCCTCGCAGCCCCTACTCTCTGCCTGTCTTTTGCCGCCTGGAACTCACTGCAGAAATAGACAAGCACCGTATTTTTCGGACCATGGTCCGAAATCGAGACCCCCGCAAGGAGATTAGCCAGGGAGCTGTCAAATGTGAGATGCGCCCACGGCTGGATCTCCCATCTGAACTGTATTATTGTTTATGCCAACAGATCCCAAAGCTCTGCTTACCCAGAATGTTCTGTTTTACAAGATATTTTCTTTTTAGAGTTTTATATATTTAAAAAACTTCACACAGTAAAAGACATGGGTCTTCTTTTCGAGGAGCACTACAACACACAGTAGTGCATCATCATTGCAGTGCACTGTAATCTTATTCAGCCGCCAATGTGAGCATGAAAAGAACCTCAGCTGGCAAATACTGTGAGCGCGTCGCCACAGTAAAAAGCTGTAAAAAGCTGTTAAAAGCATATATAAGCTCTTTAATCTTATCTGGATATGTTCTGACTTGGGCAAGGCCGATGGAGGAAGTGGCCTCACTTATCCATTAGAACCCTTCTAACCTACACCTTATACTACAAATGAAGACATGACACAAGGATTCGAATGGTAAGTGAAAGTATTAAAGGCCACAGCTTACAAAACATACCAATAACATGTTCATGAAGAGAAATAGATAACATTAACATTACAATAACCACCCAACCTGCTTCTCTGTAACTGAACTATTAAAGAACTGCGAAGGTCCCTGACCAATGACCAATGAGCTCAAAACTAACTTGTGCCGGCCACCAGCCTTAAGAGCTCAGTGGGTAGTAAACTTCACTGACGCCTTCCAGACATAGTTGACCAATCTACCATTGGGTCTATGACCCTTGTAAGTGCTCAAGGTTCGACCAAAAGTGACTGCCCCACTGACCTTCAAGTACATCTACCCCAAGGACCCTGCCAAGGACTAGCCCGCTGAGACGTTGTACCTGCTGGAAAAACACAGCATCAGGAAAGGAAGTAGACAAAAACAAATTCTAACAGTAGGGGTGGAGTTATAAACCACCTGTAGTGTAGTCGCCCAAACACCGGGCGGTGCGGTCCCCTTTAAGGCAACTTCCCAGAAGGCTCTGCAGGCTCCGGGGTTAAAAGCTGAGATCCAGGAAGTGAGCAGGCAATCCAGAGCAGGGATACCTGAGGAGACAGCGGCGACCAAGCACACGAGCTCATGCTCCCCCGATTGTACAGGCGTGCGTGCAGCCTGTGGACACAATAGCATGCAGTATCATCCGACCCAGTTGCCAGGGAAGCTGCCTAAGTCAAGGTCTGTCCGAGTGCTCCCTTCAAGTGGGGTGGGCCGGAAACTACACAGCGGGGCCTGCATTGTGGAGATTAGTACCCGCGTCTCCGTGTCGTGGGTTGATCCTGAACCTGTACACACCGAATCGAGGGAGGGAGAGTCCTGATGAAAGGGGAGCTGCCCCCTTCCGCTGCCACCCTTTAATTTGAAGAGTCTCCGCCCGCACGATGGTGAGCTTCTTCCGCCCGGACTACACCAGTCAAGTGCCTTTCGCCTTCAGGCATCCATTCATTTTAACCTCCCTAGCGCATTGCCCGTACCGCGGCGGCGGTACTGGCAATTGAGGCAATCGAGTCACCGTGACACAATCGGGGCGGTGCCGAAACCTTGGAAATGCTGCAGACGATGAAGACAATCGCTGCAGCTTTCCAGGGAGGCATCGGGTCTACCCGATGCTGGCTTCCCCTGCGGTTGAGGCAAGCCTGAACAACAGACGAGCTGGGCTCATCTCAACTGCTAGGGAGGTTAATAAGCCGATGAGCACTGATGTGCATTGTGATGTGTCGATTTAATGCAAAATACATTGGAATACTTATCAACACATTATAATGTTATAGGTTTGAATCCAGTCTAAAATAAAACCTTTAATAATTCCTCCTTGCCATTTGTAATCATCTAGGAAAAATAAATTTGTTGTAAATAAATGTTAGATTGTTAGGATCGTCTATTATGTGAGTGATAAAGCGTCCTCCTCAGACTCGGGGTAGAGTGTGTAATACTCTCCCTAATATTAAGCCCTGGTTTTGAGACATTTTCTCAAGCCATCACCATCTCCACTTGGACACTCTATTGTTTGCAACCTCATCCCAAGAACTGTACCATGTCTCTGGGCTCAGAGTCAGCGAAGGATTGTATTCAACAACTGTTGCCATCTAAGGATTCCCTTAACAGTGTGTAACGGCGGTTGGCGTACGCCGCCGCCGCATCCCTACTTACCGTTGCAGAGCTGGGAGCCCTGTTCAGCGGTGATTCTGTTATTTCTACACACTTCCTTAAACACCAGTGCGTGTCATTTCCTGGGATTTAAGGTATTCGTCATGTGACCTGGCTGACCAATAAAAGACCTCCTGGAGCTATATAAGGAACCCTGCCCTTTCAGCCTTGCCTCAGTATAAGGTCTCTGTGTTATGCTAAGCACTAAGCACTGTGATATAGAGTCCTGCCTGTGTTCTGAGACTGATACCTGTTAACCCTTACCTGCCTGCTTCACTCTCCTGCTACCCTGCTACCTGATCTGTACCTGCGCTGCCCGCCATGTTACACTGTCTGGCTGACACCTGTGTCCCTGGAGCCTTCCCTGCTTTCCCCTGGAACAGCTGCCTCATGTTACTACCCTCCCTTCAGAGGTAGCGACCTGGTGTTCCCCTCGGGAAAGTCTATCCCCACCTTCAGGGGTATTGTGAAGAAGGAGTGGGTTCACTTAGACAACGCCCTTAGAGGAGGTAGGACACGTGGCACAGTGGGTCCACACCTGCTGCTACGTGACACAGTGTATGATAGGGCATACAAGATCTTGCCAACTAGTCGACTTCACAGGGACATTCGACAGCTCCTGAGAGGAGTGGACTAGTCATCTCTCTGTGAACACGCCAGTCGGTGCGCACACAGAGAGAGAAGCATCGACCTGAGCGGCATGATCCCCTGTGTAGTCAGAGGCTGTGTATAAGCGTGCAGCTCAGGGTGATAAAACTTACTGACATCATATTCCAGAGCTAGTGAAATGTATACAATGATGGCAGCGCCATCTTGTGGGAATTCTGTTAATTTTTTCTAAGGATGGCGGAATATAATTTTGAATATTCCTAACTTTGCGAGTTATTCCACCTTTGTACCTATTTTGGGTGGCAGGTTATTTATTATCCTACAGTTAGCTGTCTGCCTGGAGTTCAGTTTTAACATACAGAAATATTTAGAGCAGATTATGCCCAATACTTACACGTATTCTCAAATGACCACGTTCATTGCAGAAGGTATAGATTTCTTTCAGTAAACACCTACTTCTACTTTCTTAGTAGTATACAATTGTGAAAATGGTTGTTAGGTCTGTAGGCTCACCTGAGTCTGAGAACACTGAGGCGGGAGAGTGGAGTGAAGCCCAGTGGCAATGACCGCAGGATGCAGCAGGTAGCAAGATAGTGCAAAGGTGTAGTCGGGTAACAGGCAGTAGGTCAGGGCAGGCGGCAATAAGCGTAGTCAGACAATCCGGGTTGGCAGCAGCAGAAGTAGACAGTAGTGAGGGATCAGGCAGTAGAGTAGTCGAGGGCAGTTCCGAGGTCAGCAGCGGTAAATCAGTAATAGGAGGAGTAGAGGAGGTGTAGCACGATCATGGCTCAGGAGCACAATAATCAGCAGGGAAAGGTTGCAGAGGGTTTGGCTTTATAGGGGAAGTAGCAGGTGTCAGGGATCATGGTAATTAGCTAGGCTGGCAGGAACCAGGAAGATTCAAGGATGAGTAGTCCAGAGGGGACGGTAGCCTAGTGAGCAGAGCCACCGCCTGAGGTGCAGCCGTTCATGGGTTTAAACCCTAACAATGGTATATATTTATATGCTGAGCAACAATAAAGGCCCCCATACACGTGTCGGATTCCCACCGGATTCCGGCACGATCGATTCCTGGTTAATGCGCGCCAAATGATCGTGCCGGAATCGCATGCAGCCCACCTTGTCCAATCGATCAGGTCCGATCGTTCAGGGGCCCAGAATCGGATCCGACAGAGAACCAACATGTTGGTTCCATCAGATTGATTCTGCCCAGATCAGGGGGAGTTGCCATTTGTGAGGTGGACAATCGGACACGGAATCGTCCCGGAATCCGTTGGACAAGGTGGTATGCAGCGATGGATACTCTTAATTGGCCGATTGATCACACCTGCGATTCCCGGCAGAATCGCCGGAATCGATCGGGTGAGTGATCAATTGGCCATGGAATCCGACACGTGTATGGCTAGCTTAAGGAACAATTGCTGACAAAGAAACCTAAGGTGTTATTTAATTCCTCAAAGACTATCTCCAGCAAAATACACAGTGGGAATACATATATATTTTTGTTTTATTGAGCCCTCGACATGTGCCGCACACACAAACTATGCAACTCTGCACCCAGTGCCAAAAAGTGAAGTGACACACCACAAAAATGCACAGGTGCCGGTATGTCCCCCTCCTAAGGGAGCCAAGGACTCGTTCCCCAAAAAGGGGTGACTAGTGGGTCAGACAGCCGAAGCCACCTGACCTTCGAGTGTCCTATTCCCCAGGTAACCTTCATGGAGCCAGGTCTCCCGAGTACTAGGGAGTGGGCGCCCCTCCAAAGAGGGTCCCAAGCTTGGAGAGATTTCCGGGCCAGAGCTGTGCGCAGTCTCTTCCCCACCACTTTCCGGGGTTAAAGTCCTGGAGGACCAACACCCGTACTAGTGAACATTGACAAACGTGAACGAGTAATGGGGGGGCAGACTACACAAAATGTAATAAATAAGTGCCTTGTGCTGTACAGCATGGGGCGGGCCTAGCAGGAATGCATATAAGGGAGCTGCCTGGCCTGCCAAAGTACCAAAGCACTTGTATTTTCGATTAACCACTTCTTAGAGCTAGACAGAATTAGATGGATGATGCCACTTACTGTTGGGGAATAAGTGGTATCACTAGGTTCGTCAACTTAAAGAGCGATGTTAAACCACATGCTTCTCATATCCCCATCAGACCGAGAGGGTAGAGAGGGACTTGAAGACAGACAAAATGTTTAAAAAAAGATAATAATGAATTTAATTGAGTGTCAAAAATAAGTATAGCAGACATGAAAACCAAAATACAGTAATTATTAATCACGACGTACAGGTCATATCATACAAAGAACATTTCAATTTCATGCACGTAGCAGTCGTCGTGTTTCGCCGTCCCTACTGTGAAATATGGTGGTGGCAGCATCATGCTCTGGGGGCGCTTTTCTTCAGCAGGGACAGGGAAG
>CM070042.1:6055887-6065973 GCA_036250615.1 Ptychadena robeensis | reverse complement strand
CCTGGGTGCAGCGCTCATATGTAGACCTGGTTTCCCTGATCAACAATGACAATGTTACTGGTGAAGGAGCCAAAGATGATTAGGAAAGCCGGGTCAGTGTGTGACCACTACACAGGGGAGTTCCTATGCCCTATGCATTAACAGTTCAGTTCAGGGGGCCGCATGTGGAGGACCAACGTGGGCCTCTGAACAACGCCCAAAGGGCCGCAGGTTGGGCACCTAGGGCCTAGACGAGGATTGTTATGGTCTCATTCAAGAGGCCGTAGTTTGACTTTGTCTGCAATAGAATAGAATGTTTAACTTGACTATCCAAAGCTCCTTTTTTGATATATTTATTATTATTTATTTATTTCTTTATTTACCCTCCCTGGCAGTATGAGTATGACTTGGATGGCCATTACAGATACTTTGTCCGGCCCCTCCATCAAATTAAAAAACCCATTGTGGCCCACAAGTCAAAAGGTTAGCCTATCCGTGGACTAGAGCCTGACTGTTAGTAATCTCTGTGTCTGACAGGACCTGTACCGGCGGAAGAGCCAGTGACGGCTCCATCAGTGGCTCTGACCGATAACGCAAAAGATTCCAACCTAATGGTGAAGTTTTTCCCGCCAAAAGTTTGAAATCCAATCACGGTAAGTGTGACTCTGACCTGATGACATTTTCCTCATAAACAGCTGAAACCAACAAAAATCGAGAAGATAAACAAGTAGAAAGTATGTCAGACCGAGATGAAAGAATAAATCCTGTCATGAAATTAAAAGAAAGGTACTAAAGAGGAGAAAACACCACACAATGAGGTGCACTCTCTAGCCTTTCTATTATGTCAGTACCACAGGCCTGATTCTTCTACTGGAAAATATAATATATAAAAAACATAAAAATAGTTCTATATAATCTAATTACGCAGAGACGGGTTTACTGTGTATCATTTCTGCCATGACAATGCTTATTAGGTCACCACCTCACGATCAGGGGATAACATGGGGGCTGTAGCACCTGCAAGTGTTTATGGCGGACAGGCTGTACGGGAGCTGTAAAATCTGGACGTGGACAGACTTGTGGGTCCCCACTGGAATGATGTGACCGAGAGGAATGCTGAGCTTGTACATCGTAAATATGTGTCTGAAAAACAAGTCCTAGTGTGTGGTACTTTCTATAGTATGGAGGGCAGATATATCCTAATAGGGGAGCACCCAAAAACTGACAGGGAGCGTGAAACGCACATGCATTTTTTCAGTCACATTTCCTACTGACCGTGTGAATGAGCCCCATCCTCAACCTTTGTTCTTAAAACAAACGTGATTAACCGGCCCTGATGACGTCACCACGCACGGTCGCTAGTGCCAAGAATCGGCTGGGCACCCTTTGTGTGCCGGCCATTACTTAGGATGGGGTCGGCCGTCCCCATCCAAACTAATTAGATTGGCAGGGAATTTACCCGGCATGTCAGATCACTGTGTGATCCAACATGTGGCAGATTCCTGGTCAATGTGACTGTCACAGCGGGTGACACCAGAACAAGGGTGACAACGGATATTCAAGGGTGTGGACCCACTGGACCAACTTGCACGAACTTGCAATCCGGGGCGCAGAGTCTAAGGGGACCGCCTGGTGTTCACCAGAGCTCCCCACAAAGGCTGATGGGCTGTGCTGCAGACGAACCCCAGGTTGCGGTTCCTGGATGCACCCGTGCAAGTTGGCTGCTGATGATATACTAAAAATGTAACACCAGGAGTGTAGAGATAAGTGGAGTCTGTAAGACGAGCCGAGGGTCTGGAGCCGGGAAGACAGAGGAAGTACTGGAACGAAGTGCCGAGGATCAAGAGGTAGGTATAATCCGTTGGACGAGCAGAGAGTCTGGGACCAGGAAGTCAACAAGCAAGGAGGCTGGAGATAAACACATGAGACCTATTGTCCAGGCACCTTCCTGGTGCCTGAGACTCTCTTAAATAGGGCAGGAAGGAGGAGCAGCTGACAAGGTAAGGAGCATCACAGGTGTCCAGCAGAGGGAGCTCGGCTGCAGGAGAGTTAAACCTCTGAGTCAAGGAAGGTATTAGGAGCTAGATGCAGGCAATGCAGACATCCCCTCGCCCTGCGGAGATCTGTGACAGTGACCAGGTGGGCGCATCCGATTTTCGGCCAACCGACCACTTGGCGGGAACACGCATGGCGGTCGATCAGCTGAAGAATCTATGCCCAGCTTAAGCGTTATTCGATTATTGCCTCTGCTGTTCATCACTACCCTGCAAATGACCATCCCGTCCTCTTCTCCACAGGTGACAGCGCCCCCGCCCCACCAGCCTCCGAGTCTGTTCCTCTGTACTATCTACCTTCTTAGAAACCTCTAAAATATTTATCTGTGTTTTTTTTTTCTTGGAATAAATAATAAAACAGGCATGTCATGCAGTCATAAGGGACCGGGAGTTCTTCCCCGTCCGCTGGTTTTTATGTATACACGCGGCACGCGGAGAAATTTGGCAATCCGGTCTCCTAATTTACATCCGACATCTGAAGCAATGTGATTACGTTTCCATTGCCTGCCATGAAATCCTGTATTTATGCGCGGCTCCATGCACGCCGTCCGTATATATCTTATACTTTATCCATCGCTCTTCCCCTACAGTTAATATTTCCCTTGGTGGACCTGTCTAGACTCTTTGCACATTGCACCCAAGTTTGCACGTTCCAGTCTTGTCCTCTCACTGCAAATATTCGTTCCCCTCTCTGGGTACCCCCCCCCCCACTCCTCCCACCCATTCTCTTCGAGTGGTGACCCCATCCATTATAGGACTGGGTTGGGTTTTTATAAAAGCAGTATGAAGTTATTTGGGGCCTGCTGACCTCTGACCCCCATCTCTCCCTGCCTCAAAGCGCCATCGTAAAGACGCCTTCCTTCCGCCTGGCGTTTTATAGAGACTCAGACCCCACGTGGGGAACATTTGCAGGGGCCCCCTGGATTAACCCCTTCCCTCTGTCACAGGAGAATAATGCAGTGTGTAGAAAAAGAAAAGCGCGGCTTATGAAATGGGATCGCGGTATCGTAACGTTAGATTACAACCTCATGTTATCGCCCGCTGTGACGTCATCCGTACACACAACGCCGTCTTTCAAAGACTTGCTCTGCTTTATAGATCTCAGGTTTACTTTGTGTCCACGACATGCCATGTGCTTTGTATGATGTGCTGTGAACTTTCATTTCATACATGATATTTTTTTTTTTTTTTGCTCAATGCTTTAGGCAACACAGAATTCCGGAACGAGATTACCTCGATGTGCGTCTGTTATGTCATGTTGCCGTTCTTACTGGTTGTGTACGTTTATATTTAAAATCAATTCCATAAAAAAAAAAGATAAGTTCCGCGTTTTATTGCTCTTGATGACTTGACTTAAGAGTGGTTTCCTTCTGTGTGGTCACCAGGAAACAAGCGGAATGGGTCTAAAACAGCATTTCAAAATGCTCGGAAAATATTCCAGCTTCAGATAAAAACAGCTATAAGGAACATTTTTAGTTCAGATGGCCTTTTCAACATTTAAATGGTGGAACATATTATCACATGCTGTAACTATGATAAAGACTGCCTTTAGGTATGGAACTTGCAGTGCTTCCACTTGTCTAGTCACATGTCACCTTACCCTAGGAGTCCTGACCATTCCCCTATCTATGACATATGGAGAATCAGTGAACACTGCTCATTTTATTGCTGCATCCTAAAAAAGTAGGGATAATCTGCATGATGAAGCAGCCATAGACCGCCACAGCACAGTGTAAACCCCTGATTGTACTATTCTTGGTGGGGGGTGGTGGGGGGGGGGAAGATGGTCCAAGCCAAAGCCCCAGCTAGAACTTTCACTTTGACATTACAGTTGTGGTTTTGGAGGGAGATTGGAGACATTTTACTGCACTTGAAGCAAGTCTTTAAGCCATGTGCACAAAAAAATAACACTGGTTGGGAAGTTTGGTGTCATCCCTCCTCTAGAAGTGAAATGGTGTCGCCCCAGTGCATATCATTGATTTTATGACTGAGGTTGCTGTCCAGTGAAAACTTGAACGGGGACCACATTTGTTCCCGGGCCTGACTTTGCACATGCCTGATATATTATGTCCACCTTTTTTTCTCCTTTTACAATAATTAAAAAAAAAAGTACACTACGCTAGTTTTGTGTAGCATACACTATTAACAAAATCTGTGCATGTTATAATGAAGGTATGAGTGACCATGGTGATGGACCATCTCTACACAGTGACCATCTCTATTCCATGACTATCTCTGCGCATCGATCATGTCTGCACATTGACCATCTCCATTCCTTGACTATCTCTATTTTTTAACCATCTCTATGCATTGATCATGTATGCACATTGACCATCACTACAAATTGACCACCTCCATTCCTTGACCATCTCTAGGCCTTGATCAAGTCTGCACATTGACCATCTCTATTCTTTGACCATCTCTATGCATTGATCATGTATGTACATTGACCATTTTTATTCCTTGACTATCTCTACGCATTGATCATGTATGCACCCCTCACCATTGACCATCCTCCATAGAATCCTTTGACCATTCTCTAGGCCTTGCGATAACCAGTCTCTGCACACATTGAACCATCTCTACGCATTTTATCATGTCTGCACACGTGACCAACTCTACTATTTATTGACCAACTTACTACAAAAACTCTACACATTGACCATTATCTCCATTCCTTGACCATCTCTAGGCATTCTTGATCAAGTCTCACAAATTGACACATCTCTATTCTTTGACTATATCTACCTATGCATTAGATCATGTCCTGCACATTGACCATTTTTATTCACTTGACTATCTCTACACGCATTGATCATGTATGCACATTTGACCAATCCTCTATTTCCTTGACTATCTCTACGCATTGCATCATTCTATGCACATTGACCCCGCCTTACACACATTGACCATCATCCCGTTCCTTGACCATCTCTCTATGCCTTGATCAAGTTCTGCACATTGACCATCTCTATACGCATTGATCATGTCTGCAACAGTGACCAATCTTCTCCTATTTATTGACCAACTCTACACATTGACCATCCTCATTCCTTGACCATCTCTAGGCCTTGATCAAGTCTGCACAATTCAACTCATAACTCTATTCTTTGACCATCTCTACGCATTGTTATCATGTCTGCCACAGTGACCATACTTTATTCATTGACCATCTCTATACACATTGACCATCTCCATCTCCTTGAACCATCTCTAGGCATTGATCAAAGTCTGCACCAATTGAACCATTTATTACCTTAGATCCTTAAATCAAGATCTGCACATTACCATCACTAGGCCTTTAATCAAAGTCTCACATTGTCCATCTCTATTCTTTACCATCTACTTACCTACCATTGACATCATTCTGACACAGTTACCATCTCTATTTATTGACCAACTCTACAACATTCGACCATTCTACCATTCCTTACAATCCATCTCTAGACATTCGAACCATCTACTTTATTCTTTGACCCATCTCTATGCAATATCACATTCATTCACAGTAGACTCCAGTGACCATCATCTATTCATTGACCATCCTCTACACATTGACCATCTCCATTCCATTGACCATTCTATACGAGCACCTTGATCATGCCTCTGCACAATTGACCATCTCTAGGCAATTAATCATTGCCTGAACACTTGACCATCTCTATTCATTGACCATCTCTAGCATTGAACCATTTCTCATTCATTTGACCATCTCTAGGCATTGACCATTTTCCATCTTCACTTGACCATCTCTAGCTAGCCTGATCAAGTCTGCACAATTTGATCCCATCTCTATTCACTTGACCATCTCTATGCATTGATCATAGTCTGCCTCACATTTGACACCATCTCTATTCCATGAATATCTCTACACACTACTTGCTATATGGGGTGGGTAGAGTAAGCCCAAAATCTTGCCAGTTTAAAAGCCAGATAAGGCGGTTTACTGCATTTGTATACGCTCACAGAAAAAAAAAACCAAACAAAGAAAAATTTTTTTTACATTTTATATATCAGAAATGAATGGGGCGATGTCGGATTTATTGTGTCAACACTGTGTTATTAGCATACAGCTTAGCTTTCTCCAGAAATTCGATTGCTTATTATTTTTAAACAAAACTAACGTTCTTTTTCATCCTAAATAGGTTTCCAACATTTATATCTGTTGGGAAGGGAAAACTTTCAGTCGTTTTTTCAATTAAAATCAAAAGTTGCCCACAAGACTTGATTAGTTTTTTACTTTGCCCCCTCGCCCTTTGTTTGTTTTGATTCGTTACACCTCTGCCACCATGTGATAAATGGAATTCTCCACTATTTGTCATTATTTTCAACATCTCTAAAGCTCCCAGGATGCCCACAAAAACGCACCTTATACTTAAGGCCCACTTTCCTCAAGCAGATCCCACATCATTTGACATTTAAAAACCTTCTCATCCCTCATAAATAAGTGATGAACAAATTCAATTCTTAAGCCCCCATACAACCACATAACAATTACCATGCCACAATTTTTTCGTACAACCAACTTTTTCTTCTACCAAAACCATATTGTAATATTAGGACCTTTCTACACCTTCCAATCACTAGTATTCTATCAGGGAGAACCGGCACTACATAGCAGTGATATACCTTCCAATCACTATGTATTCTATCAGGGGACCCCGCACTACATCAGCAGTGATATATACCTTCCAATACTATGTATTCTACAGGGAGGACCCGGCACTACATAGCAGTGAATATATACCTTCCATTACTATGTATTCTATCAGGGAGGACCCGGCACTACATAGCAGTGATATATACCTTCCAATCTATGTATTCTATCAGGAGGACCTGGCACTACCAATAGCCAGTGATATATACTTCCAACAATATGTATTAACTATCAGGGAGGGACTGGCACTACAAAGCAGTGGATATATACCCTTCCAATCACTATGTATTCTATCAGGAGGACCCGGCACTACATAGCAGTGATATATACCTTCCAATCACTATGTATTCTATCAGGGGGACCCAGCCCTACATAGGATGATATTACCTCCAACACTATGTTTCTATCATAGGACAGCACTACATAGCAGTGATATATACCTTCCAATCACTAGTATTCTATCAGGGAGGACCCAGCACTACATAGCAGTGATAATACCTTCAATCACTATGTTTCTATCAGGGAGGACCGGCACTACATAGCAGTGATATATACCTTCCAATCACTATGTATTCTATCAGGTGAGGAACCGGCACTACATAGTCAGTGATATATACCCTTCCAATCACTATGTATTCTATCAGGGAGGACCCGCACTACATCGCAGTGATATCTATACTCCAATCACTGGTGTATTCTATCAGTGAGGACCCGACACTACATTGCAGTAATATATACCTTCCAATCACTATGTATTCTACAGTTCTATAGTTGTTGGTAGGTCTCATGGAAATTGTATGGAGGAATCTAAAGGTGTATGGGGGGCTTTATGTACCGTGCACCAGTTCACATAATACTTCAAGTATGTATGATGTCATTGTATAGTGACGCCAAAATCATGAAGCTCGCACGTTTTGCAGCAACAACAGCAGCTTCCTCTGGAATAATAAGATTCTAAGGGCTTGTTTCCATTATACGTCGGGACCCCTCCGGTGGGTGTATACGTTTAGCGGGGATCCCGACGTATCTAACAGACATTGCCTGCCGGCGGATGGTCTATTTACACATCCGCCGGTGCAGAGGCTCCACGTACTCGACTACGTTCAGCCTTCCATCGGCGGAGAGGCTCGGCACAATGAAGGCAGAATCTCCGCCGAGTAGGTAAGTCTATATGCTACGTCAGGACCTCCCCCTAAGTGTATACGCTTAGCGGAGGGTTCCCAACGTAATAGAAACATAGCCTTAGGCTTTGTTTCCATTGAAGCGTTCCGTGCGGTTGCAGCCGCGCGGTTGAATGCATGCCTTTAGTTTTCGCGACGCAATTTTTTTCATGCAGATGTGGATGCGGTTGGGGCGCGGATGCGTTTCAAAACGCTGCAGCTAGCGCCCTAAACCCCATCCGCACCCGAACGCGCACAACCGCACCAGTGGAAACTATATTGAAGTTTCCAATGGATGCAAATGGCGGCGGCGGCACGGCTGCAAACGCCCTGAATCGCATCAATGGAAACAAGCCCTTACAATGTGATCTATTTCACAAGCCATTATAAAAACATAATATCACAATATTACAAAAGATAAATAAACAAAATAATCCAAACTGTGTATGACATAACGTATTGATCGGGATGCACCCTTTCCCCCCTCAATTGGGAGATGAAACTGTCTTATAAGTCTCTGAGCACTGAGATTGGCTGGTGGAGGCAGAGGTGGAAGAGCTCAAAGGCTGGGTCTACACTGTCCCACCCCAGCAACCGCGGGGCTGTTATGGGCAAGTCGACGCGTGCATGGCCAAAGCGCCCGCCCGCTGTTGGGAGCTGTTTAGGACTGGCACATCATTCCCCATAGGAATTTACAGGAGGCGGCTACACTGCGTGGTTTTCCCCGAGGTCTCCGTGCAGTTTTCCGTAGTGTAGACGCAGCCCAAGGCTATGTTCCCCTGATCGCGGCCATAGACTTGAATGGCCGCCTGTCACTTTAACCGCACCCATTCACTGTGTGATCAGGCAGAGAGGGTGATGTCCTGCCCCACCCCCCACTTCCTTGCTGCAATCCATAGCCACGATTCAAATCGCCGGAGCCAGCAGGAGACCGCTGGGTGCTAGCAATCTCCCGCAGCTCCGCGCTTTGGGTCAAATGTAACTTTCACAGCACAACACCGTTTGAACCCCCAGATCTCAGGAGTGCAATCTTGTCATTTTCTGGGTTAGTAACTAACCCCTGAGACTACCTGGAGTCCAAATATAGTGAAGTTGTTTAACAGATATTTAATGTGTTTGAGCTTTAATCTCAATTGGAAAAAAAATCCCCCTGGAATACCATGTTCATGCACAAGAGGCCCCCAGTGAACACTTTTCGTCAATGTACAGAACCACCTGCTTCTTTCTGACACTTTGGGGATGGGGAGGGGGCGGAGGGGGAAGCTGAGTGCTGCAGATCTCTCCTCTCTCTCTGGCTGACACAGGTTCTCACCTGGTGACTCCTCGGCTGCCTGTGATCACTGCATCCCCTGGAATATATCTAGTACCTAGTTGTGGGTAGTGACACTCCTGCA
Source organism: Ptychadena robeensis (assembly GCA_036250615.1). NCBI lineage: Eukaryota > Metazoa > Chordata > Amphibia > Anura > Ptychadenidae > Ptychadena > Ptychadena robeensis. The sequence goes on along the minus strand of CM070042.1, from coordinate 6,056,729 downwards.
GCTATGCATAACTAGTTTGTAGTCCACATGCGTAGCTGCGTACCACTTCTGTGCAGCCCTGGATATAGTGTGGGATCAATGAGTGCTGAACCACACAAAGCATAAAAGTCACCAACACTCTGACTCAATAACTGAAAAGTGTCACAGGACCCCGTCATGGCTCACCATGCAGCCTGCCCAACATCACACACGCAGCTTGGAAATGCTAACCCATGCCGGGTTTTTATGTCAACCTCCTGCAGGCGCAGGGAGATCAGAGAGCCTTCCCTGGTGATTCCTGCCCTATATAAACCTCGATGCTGCGTGGCTTCACTGTCCCTGTTGCGTGTTATTTGTTACTGCTGAGTATGTTCTGTTTCCTCTTATAGGATATATGACTTGCCTTGTTCCTGATCACTTGACTGAGATAGGTCCTAAGGACCTTCACCCCTGTATAAGAGATCTTACCTTAAACATTAACCTTTTCTATACATACCGTATATACTGGAATAAGCCGGATGTCTCAGCACCTGAAATGTGCTCAAACAATGAAATTCGGCTTATATTCGGGTCAAAAAATTAAAATTGCAGCATTTTGTAGGTGGACTTCATGAGTCAATTGCAAAGCCCCCAAACATGCTGGAGATGTCGAGAAGAGATGTGGGAGCATTTGAAAAAAAATATTGCTCTAGCATGTATAGTTTTTGCATAAATTAGGTTCAAAGTCAAGTCAAATTAAAACATTTTGTGCAACAACTTGATATGCTAGAGCAATACTTTTTTCTTTACAATGTTCCCACACGTCTTCACTACATCTCCAGCACTTCTAGTGATGATACCATGTTCAGGGGCTTTCTTTCCAG
>CM070042.1:6038424-6054167 GCA_036250615.1 Ptychadena robeensis | reverse complement strand
GGTCCTCCCTGATAGAATACATAGTAATTGGAGGGTATATATCACTGCTATGTAGTGCCATTTAACCATTTAACCATGACTATGTGTGTGGTGTGTGGTAAACAATCTTCTATAGCATACAAGTCTTTAAGTCTGCACTAAACTAACTACCTGCCTATCACTGTTCAATCTCTGGAGACCTTTGGGTGGTATGGGTCCTACCATTAGTGAGTTTTGGGTGTCCTGGCAGCACCCTTTGTATTGTATCCATAGATGCAGAATAAGGCTGGCCATACACAGGTCGATACCCGTGCAATTCATGAACCTTTAAGGGCAGCTTGATGACCAAGCTCCCTTGATTGAATGGAGAATGGAGCCGCAGCACTTCTTTGCAGTCAATCCCGTTTGATATTTTGGATCCCATCCCAAGTAATGACAATCACAGAGGAATTTACCAACATGTTGGTTCCCTGTTCGGTTGAGCTTTCTTCAAGAGAAAGGGATTGATCCCACTCGAAAAATGGCTGGATGCAATTAATTCACACATGATAGATCACCGTGAACGCCTAGTGCAGTGGTTCCCAAACTGGGGGGCGGGCCCTCCTGGGGGGGAGGGGCGCGAAGGTATTCCAGGGGGGCGCGGGCCCTCATTCTTAACATGTGTTTGAATAGGGAGGGGGGGGGGCTCCATAAACAGAAAATGGGGGCCCTGCAAGGAAAGTTTGGGGACCACTGGCCTAGTGTATGCCTAGCTCCTAGATGCCCAACCTGCGGGTGTTATTAGTCTTCCACTTGTGGCCCCAGAAACCTAACTATTAATGCACAGGGTATAGGAACTCACCTGTCTGCCGAATCGATATAATCAATGGCTTTTAAGCACATAACCTTTGATGATATACATGACACTAAATGTGCATTACCATACTACAGTGTTACCTAATTTTCAATTTATCAAGTCAGTATAGATTGAAAATGTTATGTGCGGCCCTTTAGTGATGCCGAGGTCTGCACTTGTGGCCCTCCATGACTACTCAGTTGCCCACCACTGGCCTAGCTTTTCTCTAGTAAGTCTCCTCTGTCAATGGATAGGGTCTGCTTTGCTAGAGTCATGACACAGAGGGACACACATTGTAAATGCAGTTATTCAATAGAGATGATCAAAATGAAGTAAGTTTGATTCGACTTAAATTTTGATTTTCCCGATCGAATTTTGGTTCAATTGTGAATAATTCAACTTTTTCAATGTTGAACTTGAGTTTTTATGTGATAGTGTTGATCACGAATATTCTAATTGTGAATTTTTATTGCGAATATCAGCAAATTTTTCAACTTTCGCAGTAGTAACTTGCGATGACGATATTCACAATCAACACAATAACATTTTTGTCACAATTTTGGGTCAATTTTTCCTCGAAAAGTCGAAATGGCCCCACCAAAATTCTGCAAAGTAAAATTTCAGTGGAAAAGGTTGAAATTTGGACTTGAAATTTCGCAATGCTCATTTTTCGACCATCCCTTATATCCCCCACAGTCGGGCACTGGGGACACTCATGGCATCTTACCTCCTGCACCTCCTCACACTCAAACGTGTGTATACTTGATTCTACTCAACAAGCTACCAGCTTACCTTTTCATGCCTGGGTGTCCTTGAGGTGGTCCTCCGTTCCCTCCTTCCGAGTTTGCCGATTACCTTGGCAGATAACAGCGATAACTATACTATCTGTTGAACAGGGGTTTGGCATCCATGGAAACCCCCTGAAGAAAACATAGGATTGAAACATATGTTGGGGTTTTTCCGTTTATTGATCCACTTTTGGGACCCACCTGTCCTTTATCCATAACCTTGTCGCGACACGGAGGAGATAGTTCAGCATGCATTTTGTACTACACGTGCCTTATGGACATTAAATATACTTAAGAATTGTTCTTATATTTTACCCAATTTGTTAGAGTGATACTTCTTTCTACTCTTGATACATGTTTCTACTTTATTTAACTAGAATTGTATGGTGCTGACCTTTAAAGTCCCCCAGTCCCTGGTTAGGCAGGGAAATTTTTTTTCCAAGGGAAGAGGAGTGTAGAGCCTGGACACGGGACCCCCAGTCCTGAACCCAGAAAACGGCAACCCTCTCCTTTGTTTTTCTTCTCTAATTAAGATACGGAAAGGGTTCCTCATAGGACATTGAATGGAACAGTGATAGGCTTAGTTTCCACTTGTGTGGAAGCCGGCGGCGCGGTTGCCGCCGCTAAGAACCGCCGCCGCTAAAAACCGCATCTCATGCGGTTTTTAGCGGCGGCCATTCACCCCTATGGCCGCGGTCAGTGCTGGGCGGCCGCGGAATCGCGCGGACGGCCGCCTAAAAATTCGGTCGACCGAGTTTTTAGGCGGCCGTCCGTGCGATTCTGCGGACAGGGGAATAGCCCATTGAAATGAATGGGCGCGGATATATCCGCGCCGCGCACAACCGCGGGCTTCCGCTTCTAGTGGAAACAAGCCCATACAGTTATTAATTAGATCGAATTGGTATAAAAAGTTTTGTTTATCGATGAAATCCTTGTCACAACAAGTGATCCAATAAACAAGAAATTTTGTGTACAACGTAAGCCTTTGTGCACAATTTAAATACAGCAAACTTGGATATCGGTCTGAAATTGGCCTAAGCCTGGGAGCCTCCGATTGTGGCCGCCGCCACACTGATCTCCAGTTTTTCTTGTTTGGGATATCAGTGTGGCGGCGGCCCAGGCTTAGGATCAATTTCAGACCGAGAGGCAGCAATTTGGACTTAGGACCAACCCTTCCTCACGGCATCCATATCAGCAAGTGGGAAGTTGAGGTTCCCTCCTCGACATACTCACTGGTGCTTCCACCGGTTGCTGCAAGGTTCAGATTGACTCCCTATCCTGCAGAGACGCACAGTAGTGCCCATTGAGCTAGACAGAAGCCTCTCCCCATACCAAGGAGAGGGACCCCTCAATAATACTAAGATCGACATACACCCTAGGGTGCATTGGCCTGAAGAAGCCTCATCGGCAAAACATGTTGCCTTACATGCACCTTATCTAAACCAACATCCACTGTTCATCCCTCCATGTATGGATCCACGTGTTATCTAACATCCTGTTTGCCAAGGGCACTTTACAATATATCCAAGTTGGCTGTATTTAAATTGTGCACAAAGGCTTGCGTTGTACACAAAATGGAAAAGGATTTCATCAATAAACAAAACTTTTTATACCAATTCGATCTAATTAATAACTGTATCACTGTTCCATTCAATGTCCTATGAATGACCCTTTCCGTATCTTAATCTTGTTTTTAGGATGGGAACAGTGATTAGATCTACCCTCCAATCTACCCTTTGTCTCTTTGTTTTTCTTCTCGACCATCCCTTATAGTCAACAGTACAGATGGTGGAATGAGGCAAAATTTGATGTATACTCAAATCAAAAAAATACTTATGTAAAATGAAAGTTTACGTCTAAGCTGGTATGATGGCGGCGTAGCGCTCCACAATCCCCCAAAAAATTGTTACCTGCCGTTGCCTGGAATCATGAGAGATTCCATATTTATTTGCCAGGCTTCCAGGGGTTAACTCCTGGTACAATGAAAAGAAAAAGAACAGAAGTTGCACCAGGAAATTCCTGGATCAACACTTTGCAGTGGGACTTTTAAGGCAAAAACATTTAATGTAAAAAAGTATTGTGTATGCATCAAGATCTAGTCTTTATTTATTAATGACCAAATGTAAAATCTTTAGGTCCATATTATTAACAATGGAGATGACTCCAGCAGTCAAACAACAAATCAACAATGAAAATAAGACGTGTGCTTATCTCAATGTGTTTCGTGAGGTTAACTCGTGGTGCAATATTATGAGTGGCCACTGGGGGCGTCAAAAGTGATTCTCTATGGGAAAATACGTTCATTCAGATTAATGCAGAGCTAAGATTCGAGATATACTTGTCCATCTCTGCCGTGAGTTCAGGGGACAGGCAGACAGAAGGAGGGGCTGCACAGGATCTTCTTAAATTAGCTTTTTTTTTTGTTTTTCTTTATGCATTCCTCCCTATTGAGGGCACTTCTAGTGCCATTCATGATGATCAATTTCTGGTGATAGGTCAAAAGTTTAAAGTCAAAATTTAAATTCTACAAAAATACACATTTATATGTAAAAATTATACAAATGATTAGATATGAGAATGAAATGAGGTGTGAGGACCCCGGCTGTTCCAGTCACCACCTGCTGGTGGCACTGTGATTGCCCATCCATGGGTCGTTCCCCGAGTCTGCTTCGGTGATTCTGCACCCCAAGTCCGCTCCGGTGATCCTGCACCCCGACTCCGCCCCAGTGATCCTGCACCCCGAGTCCACTCCGGTGATCCTGCACCCCGAGTCCACTCCGGTGATCCTGCACCCAGAGTCCGCTCCGGTGATCCTGCACCCCGAGTCCGCTCCGGTGATCCTGCACCTCGAGTCCACTCCGGTGATCCTGCACCCGAGTTGCTCCGGTGATCCTTCACCTCCTTAGGAGGGGGTACTGTGAGGACCCCAGCTGTTCCAGTCACCACCTGCTGGTGGCACTGTGATTGCCCATCCATGGGTTGGTCCCACAGTCACCAGCAGGTGGCTCTCTGCAAGCGTGGGCTGGGTGGAGCACACACCTGCCTTGTTAGCTTAGAGCTATTTAGGTGTGCTTCATCCAGACATACTGGCTGTTCATTGCTTTGCTTCCCCGGGCTTCATGCTTTTCTTGTCCCTGAATCTGAACCCTGTACCCTGGACTTTTGCACCTGTGTTTGTTCCTGCCTGTAAGTCTGCATTAAATCCGTTTTGTCACCACCACCACCACCACCTCTGTCAAGATCTCAGTGTGTGTTGCCTGCCTGGTCGCCCCCTCAGTACCTGATCCTGACATGAGGTCTATCGGAGTTCTTTCCAATTCCTACAGGCTTAAAAATTTCAACAAACCATCAATAGCAATTTAAAAAAATGCTCTATTTATGAAAACATTAGTTGTCCCCACTACCAACAGTTACTATAATGGGGGTTTTCAGATGGAGCGTGTTCACAGAAAATCCGGAATTATCAGTTAAAGATTTAAATCTCTTTATTACAAACATTGGACCATACAGAATGATCTACAATGTATACATTTCATAAAGTGCTAAACATTTTGTTTATTCCATCACTGGCCACATAGATCATAAAAATTCATAAAGTCAGGCAACAACAGTGAACTGCAATAATGATGTTGCGTCCAACGCGTTTCGCCCTTTAATGTGGCTTCTTCAGGGGCGTCAATGATTGATTACGGTAAATCTAAAAATAAAATAATTATTACAACTATGAATGTTATTCATTGACACTGCTAAACCCCAATTATAGTAACAGCTAGCAGGGGGACAACAAGTGTTTCCCTGTTTCTTTCTATTATCTATAACAGGTGTGGCTGATCCTGTGAGGAAGGTATCTATTTGCCTTTATGTTGAATGAAATTAGCTTAAACTACATAAATATGTGCAAATCCACCAGCTAATTAATGTATAGGATAAGTGAGTTAATCAAATAAGGTGTAGATGTTGTCCTCAGGAACCTATTCAAGGAGGCATTTTCCTAGGTCAGTGGCCACATCCCAAATATATAGTCAAAATACCCTAATTGGACGGTAGTGGAAGCTCACGTCCATGTAATTCCCCCTGAGAATTCAGGGGCAAGGCCACATTTTTATAAGCGTGTTAGTCTAGGTAGCAGTTAAAAGCATATATACCGTATATACTCGAGTAAAAGCCGAGTTTTTCAACCCCAAAAAAATGGGCAGAAAGTGCTCCCCTCCGCTTATACTTGAGTCAGCTGAGGGGGGTCCACTCACCTCACCTGAATTTCCATGCTGAATGCTTCAGGCAGGCAGCTTCCCTCTTTGGTAGATCTTCTGCGATCTCTCTGAGTTCCTGTAAACTCCGGCTTCCTGACTAACAGCTGATAGATATCAACAAACTCCACACTGCCACCTGGTGGCCAGTTACTAGTACAGATACAACACTCCATAGCCTATGATTAAAAAAATGAGAATTGCCTTGCAAAATCAATCCTGTAATAATAATAATAATCCTGTGTTCTCTTAAATTTGAGGGTGTGGCACTAAGATTAATCCTGTTTAATTAATTTCTAGGGGCGATGGTGCTTTCTCTATATTTTCTCATGTAGAAAACTCCACTATCTGACTGCATTTCCCACCCTCAGCTTATACTCGAGCCAATAAGTTTTTCCAGTTTTTGTAGATAAAATTAGGTACCTCAGCTTATACTCGGGTCGGCTTACACTCGAGTATATACGGTACAATGTAATGGGTATTAACCTCCCTAGCGGTTGAAACGAACCCTGTTCGTTCGCCGATCAGGGTCCTCTCAACCGCAGGGAAACCGGCAGCGGGTAGACCCGATACCTCCCCAGAAAGCTGCAGCGATTGTCTTCATCGCTGCAGCATTTCCGGGGTTGCGGCACCGCCCCGATCGCGTCATGGTGACGCGAAAGGGGGCGGGGGGGGGCGGCGCCATAGACCTCCATGTTTATAGAGGAGCGCCGGCTTTCCCTCTCACGCAGCTGGTGTCAGTAATGACACCAGCTGTGTGAAGAGCTCCGGAGAGAAGCCGGAAATGACAGGAAGTGTACTGCCTCGATTGCCCGTATCGCGCAGTGCGCTAGGGAGGTTAATGGATAAACAAACACATATATATATATATATATATATATATATATATATATATACGAACATTACAGTGCTGATGTGATGGCAAAAGTAATACAATGGAATAGGTTCCGGCAAAACATATAATGCATAATATGGGATGATGGACAGATGGTTGTGGATAAGGGTTTTAGCCAACAGAATCCACCCCAATGCGCGTTTCGTGTGAACTTCTTCAGGGGGTGTATCTTTATCCACATTTATTCTGTATCAAAATTAGACAATAACATCAACAACGAAAAAAATGTCCAAATATGGATGTTACTAAGGTATGGTATGAGTACTTACAACAGAATAGTCCGTAAGGTGCAGAGACATTAAGACAAACGGCCCGGCCCACCAAGGGGCAGCCAAAAGTAGAGAAAGAGAGGCCCGAATAGGCTGTCCTCAGGAACCATGTTAAACACGGAGTATAGAGGGTAAATGGGTCGGATTGTGAACAGTCCCCTGGTAAAGGGGGATTAATAGAGACTCCCAACTCCCCTTGGTCACCAAGATTATTTCAGCAATAAATGATCTAAAGGTGTATGGGAGGCTTTAGACATAATGATAAGTAACAGATCTTTCTAGTTTTTGGGTGCGGTAATCCAAGTAAACAAAAAATATCAGACAGATATCAACTGGCAATCATCACATGGTTCACATGAGAGTTGGATAGTTTCAGCTGTCGTCAGAAGCTTCTTTTATAGTGTGACAGGGTGTCCCGTTATTTGCATAAGAAAGTGCTTGATGGTGCATATATTGCCCCTAGGTTTAAGTACTTTTTGCAATAGAGGCTCCAGGGAAACTGTGTGTTTGGTTTCTGATCTGGTTCAGAGTGAGAGTCGTGGTTTAGGGCCCTGGAGCCGGCCAAGAGAAGAGAAGGGAGGGTCCCTTGGCCACCAGGTCCAGGTCTGGGATTTGCTCACACAGGTGTCAGGTGTGATTGAAGAGTAGTCAGTTGCTAGCTGACTGGGTGTGTGTCTGTGTGTAGAGGAACATACACAAGCTTGCTGCAGACAAGCTAAGAGCATGGACTCAAGGTACTGTGAGTACAAAACCATATTTCTGGTGTTCTGTGCTACGCTCTAAAGTAAGTAAGTTAGCTACCTGAGTGAGACAGCTAGTCACCCAGCCGGGCTGTGCATCTTATTTGGAGTTTTTATCTTGTTTTGCCTTTGTTTGCGTGGCTGACAATAAAGCCACAGGCGGATGCCTGAGTTTGAGTTCAAGGACAGTGTTTTTGCCTCTTACTTCTAAACCGCGATCCCTGCAGCCCACGAGTAGGTATTAGGCTGGGTGACCCATTGCTGTCAGACCTCTTTGTCTGAGACCTGAAAAAGGTTTGATGATTCTTTACATTGGCTAGTGATGCTATATAAGCCATATCACTGGAGAAAGCCAGAATAATGTGAGACCTGTATGTAGGCGTAGTGCAATGTCCATCAATTCTCAATAGTTGAAGCATTATTTCCACCCCATTCACCAGCCAGATGCAGCTGCTTAGCCTCTGTCACATCAAGATTCAGAAAAAAAAAAAGTTAAACTGACAAAGTTTTGCCCTTTTACTTTTGCATCTGGCCATTCATACCAGTAGCTGAATGGCTACATCTGTAAGCAAATTAACAATGCGTGGGTGGCCAAAGCGCCTGGATCCAGACCTTCAGGCTCCATCTGGGGTGATAGGACTGTAGCGAGCATCTGGCCTCTTTGCCTCTCCTTCCACTTCTTGCCTGGTCTTTAGCCATAGCAGTGTGCAATGTTGAGGCTACAAGAATATCTTACCGTGAGGCTGAGGCCCCATTGGGGTTGGGATTTAGGAGCAACATGGGTGAGTTTTTTCGATGTGCCCGAGCTGCTCCTATTGTCCCACGTTGATCAGTCTTTACAGGCGCGGTGCAGCTGCAGAAAACAAATGTGGTTGACTGGATCGGATGCGATTCCCACACGGTTTTTAGTCCATACATAAATTTTTGCATCTGTTTTCTGTCTGCAGCAGTGCAGTCTGCGCATAATTAAAACTTAAGCCCCCCATATATGTTTAGATTGTTTTGGCCGATCGACCGTGCGTAATAACATCATCCCGCACCATCAACCAGCCAAACATGGGGTCACAATTGGCCGGGGAACCCTTTGTGCACGAGCACTGTCTGTTGGGTCCCCCCAGCTGCTCCGGCTGTCAGGGCCTGAGCAGCTAGGGGGACCCGGCAGACAGCATCTAGGGACACCGGCTGTGAGAAAACACTGCCAGGTCTCTGGCGCTGTCTGTTAGCTGGCAGCCTAGCACGAAGGGAGAGGGAGGAGCTACTAGCACCCCCCTTCACAGCTTCTGAGGGAGAGAAGCAGGCAGCTGTAGACAGGCTCTGTGTCCTCAGCTTCATCGGGGACATACCTGTAGTTTGGACGAGAACACATGTCCGTAATGGTTTAGATTGATTTGGCCGGCAATTTTGTCCCTTTAAGCTTTAGATCGGCACCCCATTTTTCGCCGTGAACGCACACGAAGGGCGTTCGGCTGAAAAATTGGGTGGAAATCTAAGCGTGTATGGGAAACTATAGACATCAGATTTTTTTACTGGTTCCTCCTTGACACACTTTTGCTCCATCTGATTGTTCTTTTGCTGGATTGCTGTATCTGGATGCCACCGCAATGACAACGTGAGAGCGTGAATTGAAAACAAAGTGGACACTGTTCCATTCACTTGAATGGGAGGTGTTGCGTCCTTTTCAGACACACCACCTGCCATTCAAGTGAATGGAACAGTGTCCACTTTGTTTTCAATTCACGCTCTCACGTTGCTATTGCGGTGGCGCTGGGGGTCTCCGTCCTCTCTGCCCAATGATGATTGATGTGTCCATTGAATATCAATAAGCAACGTCAATATCAATGAGCAATGTCTTACCTATGGGCTTATCCCCACTTGAGCGATCAGCCGCGGCGCATTTGATCACAAATTTTTTCACACAATATTTTTTTTTAAAGTCCATTATGGGTAACAGGACCATCCCAAATATAAAAATGAGAAACAACAGCGCCCCTTGATCACGCCCATAGAGAATGAATGGATGCAATTTTTGATCGTGTCCATTCATGTCTATGGGTGCAATCAGGGCTGAAAAATCACATCTGCAGGCAGCCCAAAAACGCGCGCCCATGCCCGATTGCGGCCTTTAGTTAAAGAGGGGACAAGCCCATTCAAACTAAATGGAAGCGATGACCCGCGATCGTCGCGCATAACTGATCGCTGAAGTGGGGACAAGCCCTTAGTGGGAATTGAGCCAAATTTAGTGGAAATAAATGAGGAGGGGTGTCCTGATGTATTTCTTACCAGAATTTACTTTTAGGGAGGAGGGGCAGTGCGTAGAGCATAAAGACTTTGGGTGCCCATACACGGGTCGATGCCCACTCGATCGATGTATGCTACTGAGGGCAGCATGGCGAGTCACGTCACCTCTGAGACGTTCGTCAAATGTTTGTGCAACTGATTCCTATTCGATACTTTGGAAGTAATGACAATCAAACAGGGATTTACCAACATGTTGGTTCCCTATTCGATTTAGTTTTTCATTCAATTCCTGAACAAGAGATCACAGCGAACGCGTACGCCGAACGATTGTATGGGAATCGAACTTCAGCTTTAGACTCACAAAGAGACTCATTCCTGGCTCTCAGCACTAACTAGTGAATAGTCAACAGCATGTTCTAGGGGGAGGAGCGGGTAGTGTTGACAGCCTGGAGTAAAGCTGGCCACACACGAGTAGATTCCTGTGCAATCGACCAGCGATCAATTACGGGGGCGAAACGCGTCGGAGGACACCTCGGATCATTATTATCTATGCCTGTTCTACCATCCGGCTAAAAGTATTTGTATCGCCTCTATGAAATGTACTGTACATCAATTGTTGGATATGTATCACTTTTAACATGACTATGTTGAGCTGTAATGTGCTTTTTTATATATTCATTGGTCCTACTATTTATTGATTAAAGACCTTTTATCATATTAATTAACATCTGACACAGTCGATTCTTACAGTACCCGCAATGCCAATTTAGCAGTCCCTAATTAATGGGACTAAGGCGAGATTCGTCTCACCTTAGGGTTTTTCATAGTATTTCAAATTTTCTGGCTAGGGTACACCCCACACTGACTTCTCTTGAGTAGTACACCCTATCCCCAACTAGTATATTTTTTCATAGTCAACAGCATGTTGTAGGGGAAGGAGGGGGTAGTGTTGACAGCCTGGAGTAAAGCTGGCCACACACGGGTAGATTCCTGTGCAATCGACCAGCGATCAATTACAGCGTGGTAACATTATTCATCAATCAGCACATCATTTACCGTGCGATGGGGACCCGCTTTTCCCAGTCCCCCCGGGTCTCTCCTTTCCCCAGCCATCCTGAAGCCAGCCCCCCCTCTCTTATGGCAGAGCTGGGTCCGTGTTGGCCACGCCCCATTCACACACATAGAGCAGCTAGGTCAACACACAGCTTGTGTGTGCGGCTCAGCTGTCAGCCTGTCCATTACATTGGATGGGGACAGCGCTGTCCCCATTCAATGTAATGGATTTCGACCATGGTTTTCCAACATGTTGAAAAACCTGTTTGGTCGAGTTCCTTCGAGCAGGATCCATTGATCCTGCTCGAAGGAACCGTGGATGGCTCAGATGAAGAAACAGATTAGAGGAGAATCTGGAGCCTTGAGCGCGCACGCCGCCCCATGTTCCTCTAATCTGTTACTTCATCGAGACGTGTGTGGCTAGCTTAAGAGTTTTTGTGAGTTACGGTGAGCATGCACGGTTCGATTTTCCATCAACTTAAAAAAACAATCTTTTACAAAACTATTCCTTTATACCACTACAACATTCAAAACAGATTGATTCCTTTCCATAGACCTGTGTGCATGCTCCATAATATGAACAATTGATCAAAATACTTCAAATAACCAGATACTGGTCAGATACTTGGACAATCCACATGTCAAATCGACTTTGTGTTTGATTAATTTAGGTTGCTTGATTCCAGTAAAAGTTATCGATTTTAAAACGATTGACTTAAAATTATTTAAACATAAAAATCAAACCAAGTATGGGCACCTTCAGTCTCTGGGCTGTCAGCACTACCCCTCATCCAGAGTAAATATGTAAACAGCATGTTTCAGAGGGAGAAGGGGCAGTGCTGACAGCTCAGAGACTCACCCTCACTCCAAGCTGTCAGCACTGCCTCTCCTCCTGTAAGATGCTGTTTATATATAAACTCTGGATGAAAGGTAGCACTTACAATACAACCATTCTTACAGAAGTTTTTGAAAAGTCTTTCTTAAGTTTTAATTGTAAGGTTTAGGAATCAACCAACGTCAGGAGCCAACTTTATTTCTGGTGACCCAACAGCAAGTGGAACTTTTTACTAACAATTGCAGTGTCCAACAATAAAGGGGCGACCCCAACAGTCCCGAGGTCCTGGATTAATTCTGTTCGCTGCTCCCAAGTGGGGCCAGAGGATCTAAGGCCAGAACGGTCTGATATTTGCGCTTCCACAGGAACATCACCACAGACTGGCAGGGGCGTGACAGCTGTGGAAACTCCAGCAGTCCTCCAAGTGCTGGGGGCTTCCAACCATCCCACCGGAACCTTGGAAAGGGTGGTGGTGGACTCTGGAACCGTAGACTGGTAGCTGGGGCTTTCAGGAACAGACAGACAGCGAAGCCCCAGACAGGGGAGAAGCGCGTCGAGATTTACAGGACTTGTGTTGACCTAAAAAAAAAACCCCGCTGGACCAAATAGGAACTGCACTTTTGGTTTTTGAATTAGGGGGATACAAATGATTTCTGTCGATACTGTGATTATAATGTTCATATCCCAACACTGTATGATGCTGCTTATCAGTTTTTAAATGTATTTAGTGTATTTAATTGGCGATCAATGTTAATAAAGACTATAGTTTTAAAATACTTAGTAAATCCTTGAAGACTACGATGTGCCCAAAAAGACCCATTTTTTTCTGCCCCCATCCATGTCTGAGGTTGTTTGGTCTTTCAGGAACAGTGCGTGCTATTTTGCTCCCCGGCTGCCCGCACGCCAGACTAGAATGAGGCAAGGTTAGGGTCTCGGGTGGTTAACGTGCCCAGTTACTACCCTTCCATCAGACACCTTCCTGCTAAGAAGCCTCTGGTGGGCGGGGGCGGGCCCTCCCCCTATATACCCCCAGAACCCAGGGGGATCATGGTCCATGGAACTAAAGGGGTCAGGCCCCTGAAATGTACATGGCACTACACTACACCGATTTTAATTCAATCTCCCAGTTTGGTGAATTTTAGATTATATAGCCGTGTCCACAAATGTGACAAAGAACATGCAGGCTTTTTATATAGCGTGTCGTCATTTTTACACATGACTGTATGGGTATCATATATAGGAACATATAATATACGATTTGATGAAGAACCACACCCATTATGATTCAGCAAATTTACAAGTTTAACACGTCTATAATCCTGTACACTTACAAGTTATTATCTATCGTTTATTTTTGAAAATGTCTTAAAGAGACAAGGTTACTTGTTTTTGGAGAGGGCTCTCTATCTAAACCAGTGGTGGGCAACTGAGTTGATATGGAGGGCCACAAGTGCGGCCCACGGCATCACTAAAGGGCCGCACATAACATTTTTAATCTACAAGGTTATGTGCCGCAATATATATCATACAATCACCCCCCCCTCCCTGTTCATTGGTCGGAGCATGTCCTGTCTGCCGATACCCCAGGGAGGGACTTGCTCATGGTCACTGATTGACTTTTATGTACACCTATCATGTAAGTTTATCACCTCTCCCCCTCTTCCCACTCAAAGAAGTACCTGGGAGAGGACCTGTCAATGCAATAACAGTAAGGTTTCAAAGAATACCCAAAGGGCCGCATGTAGCCCCCGGGCCGCAGGTTGGGCACCTGGGATCTAAACCCTTTGCCTGCACTTGCTAGCTGTACCAACTGTATCCACATTAATGTCATGTTTATGGTCAAGTGATGGTTAAAGAATTGGCACATGATGGGGGTCACACGTTCCAAATACCTAGTTATGGAAGGTAGTGTTGCTGACTGAGAAGGGGGAGGGGTAATTGCAAGTTGTGTGCAAACGGTTTACCATAGACATCTTTTATAGAGAAACCATCACTTTGCCTGGTGTGGTCCAGGTCTGGCTTCAGGTCTCAAGCCCAGCTACTTCTGTCTCATAAGAACGATTCTCTCTGAGCTGTCCACTTCAGGAAGAAGCTTTTTTTATTTGTTGGCTGGAGCTGGGAGGTTCAAGGAGCAGACTTCTAAAGGGGACAACACCCACCTCCCCCTAACAGCCTGATTTACTAATAAACGTACATCGCACCAGATAACCAACACAGCCAATGCTAGCACTGTGTCACGGGTGAACCACGAGAGTAGTGGACCCACCGTGCCACCAAGCAAGCATAAACCAGGGCGCAGAGTCTAAGGAGCCCCCGGTATTCACCAGACCAGGAATGGTGGAACTTCCCTGCGGTGAGCTCCCAGGTTGTGGTCCCAAGCCACACTTACTTGGCAGCGGCTGACAGTGGAGTAACGAAGGCGCAGTATCCAGACGGCAGGCAGAGACGTAATCGGACAGGCAGTAGTCGGGGCAGGCGGCAAACGGGGTGGTCGAAGACGGTCCAGGGGTCGGTAACGGTAAAGCAATAGATAGCAACAGAACCTGTGTGTCAGTGTGTGTGAACCTGTGAGAGGCATAAAACACTCTTTGTTCAGGCAACGCCCTGTTGTCTCAGACTTTCTGTTATACCCAGGTCAGGTGATCTGGTTGGACAACAGGGCTCCAGGTGTGGTAACTAGTCCAGCAGGGGGAGCAGGGGCCAAATCATGTGCCACGTTCTCTTCCACCAGCAGAGGGAGCTGATCTACGGAAGGTCCTAGTTCTCTGAGGTTTTGGAGTAGACTCCGTTGCACTGGTAGAGGGCGCCGCTGCAGTCACAGATCGCTGTTGTCCGATCTGTGACACACTGGTTCACTTTAAATACCATTGGTCACTTCCAGACATTGATTGAAATGATTGGAAGAGTCAACGAGGCATGCACATTTCTGACCAATTGGCAGAAGACTTGGTGCTCGTCATTAGTCTTACTTTTCCTGGTAGGAAATAGAAATACTAGAAAATCATTAATATGCATTATTTAATGTTCGGATCATCACTATTATATACATACGCAGTAACCTGTATTGGAGTTTTTTCCTTTTTAAAGTGAAATGAATGAATTGATGAACAATCACTTGGGACTCGGCTAATCTGTGCTGCTTTCAGGAAGTAATGAAAAACAACAGGTGATTGTTTTATAACCAATTAGCTGATTGACAAAGGTATAACACCGTCATTGGGTCCTAATAAGCTGTAGCCGGCTGATTGCCGCGTCTCTTGTAGGAGTAAATCACCAATGAGGCTCTTTAAGGGAACATATGGATGTACAGGGGAGTACGTGGCCATAAAATGTATGAAGAGATTCATCTGACACTGTAACTTTGAGTAGGATGAAGATATATGGCTGTTCCATCCCTAATAAAAAGACTGATGTTTGGCTTATAGATTCTTTCATATCTCATTAACTTTACATTTCCAAATGGCTCACATTTCACCCCCCCCCCCTTCCCCCCTTCATTGTGTTATTTTTTATTTAACCATTTTGCTTCTATGGTTCCATGTTCACTGTTATTGTAAGGTTCAGGAACCAACCGTTGACAAGAGGCGGCTTTATGCTTTCAACCGCTTTACAGAGACCCAAAAGGGCCCCAGCTTTTGGAAAACTTGAACGATTGTGAATAACTAATAAGGAGATATAGAAACTTGGGGTAATCCACACTACTTGGGGAAACCCACCACAAACCCTTCAGTGCACCCACGTGGGCCAGGGGGGACAAAGCCAGATAAGGCTGATACTTGCGTGTCCTGGAAACAGGAATGGCGCTCTGATCACAGCACGACACCGGCAGTAGTCCCCTTGGTCTGCAGATCAGCTCCATGCGTG
>CM070042.1:5994123-6004650 GCA_036250615.1 Ptychadena robeensis | reverse complement strand
GAACCAGTGGTTCCCAAACTTTCCTTGCAGGACCCCCCTTTTCTATTTAGGAACATTATCAGGACCCCCCTCCCTATTCATACACAGGTTAAGAATGACGGCCTGCGCCCTCCTGGAATACCTTCGCGACCCCCAGTTTGGGAACCACTGTACTAAACTCTCATTCAAACTTTGATCCGATGTTTACATTTGCAACCCGACGGCTGCCATATCACGCCCGCTGAAGGAATATCACTCAAGGAAAGTGTTTCTCTCACCTCGCCATGGACTTTGATTTGCGGCATCTCTTCCTGTTAGCACAAATATATGGTTTCAGCGCCTCATCACCAGATCCCGAGTGCTGGCACGTGAACGGGTTACCATCATACATGACAACACATGGTAATAATAATAAATGATGAATAAATAAACTTGCTTGCATAATTCCGTTTCATGCTTTTGCATAATGACAAGCGGCCCTTTTGTGGCCCCTTTGGACTGCCTTGTTTATCTCGATCCTGTATGCGGCATTTTTTGATATATCTAGCGGTAGTGGTTCCTCCCCCCGGTTTGATATTTATAATGTAAATAGAAAGGAGCAGCAATAATTTGAAGTGCATGTCGGGTGTTTCTTTATTCGGAAGGTTTTGTAGCTGAAGCTGGAGAAGCTGATTGTACAGGCCACCTTTACTGTATGAATCCTCATGCAATTCAGGGAAATAAAGAGTTTATTATTCAATAGACCCGGCTCGCGTAGTTGTCTCCTTATTTATTGATCCAATGTGTTTATATATGGGCAATATGGGCGGTTGCCTAGGGCGGCATCTGGGCATCGGAAGGAGTTATGGTCAACAGCATCAACCCCCCCCCCAGGTCACACTCTGGCAGCTCCGGGTTTGGGGGGCGTCTGAGGGGGTGCTCGCCCGGGGCTCTGATCTGACTAGGACAGCCCCTGGGACCACCAAGGTCAGTGACTTACGTAATTTGAGGACTTTACTATACAAGCAATCTGCATCCAGTCATTGATCTCCATGCTCTACGAAATAGAGACATAGAATGGTGCCTGGCACATACTATCAATTAAGACGGCCAATCAGAAGCCGGAACCTAGACCAGATTACAGCACATGGGCCACATCTGGACCTGTAACGATCTAGATCAGGGGTGGATAAACGTTGTGTTCAAGTGGACAACCCAGTGGTGGTTTTAGATATGGGCAATATGGGCGGTTGACTAGGGCGGCATCACACTGGGAGGTGGCATCTGGGCATCGGAAGGAGTGATGGTCAACAGCACCCATCCCCTGGAACGATCTAGATCAGGGGTGGGCAAACTATTTAACCCCTTTTTTTTTTAATTTGAGGGGCCGGACGGTGAACCTGTAAGGGCCGCCCGATCCTCCCAGCATGGGTGGAAAATGTAAACATTGATTATAATAAAGTAACCATACAAATTACCAGGGAGGTTAAAAAAGCAAAAATATATGTAAAAAATATTTGTGTAGTAAATCTTAGCAAACTACGGCCTCTAGCTGGAGACCTCTATCATCCTCTATTTCCACTTATTACAGGGAATGAGCGGAGGGGAGCCAGACACCAAGGTGACAAAGGGCCGTAATAAAATACTAAAGGGTCGTATATGGCCCCCAGGCCATAGTTTGCCCATGCCTGATCTAGATTCAGGCTCGGAGTCCGGTAGCTGAAACAGCAACACAAGCACTGGCAGGTTCAACGGTGATAATCAAGAGGGAGTGTAGTCAGAAGTGTAGTCAGTAACAAGCGTCAGTAGCCACTGGTTTTGGGCTAACAACTTCCAACCTATTATTATTATTAACATTTATTTATATAGCGCCAGCATATTACGCAGCACTGTACAATACATTAGAGTGGAGATACAACACAGTATAACACACAGGTAATGACACAGGAGGAGTAGAGGACCCTGCCCGGACAGGCTTACAATCTAATAGGTTGGGGAACAAGGTATACAATAGGTGGGGGGATGGGACTGGCATGGTGGTGACAGTAGTCCTGAAGCCTTGCGTGTGATGAGGTTATGAGTGGGGATTTCATTAGTAAGTCACTGGAGGAGTGGAGAGGGCGGTTAGGGGTGTTAGTGGTGTAACCAGGTGGAGAGTAGTTTGTAAGAGAAGACAGGGAGGGGTGGTGGAGTGGTTGGAGAGTGATTTAAAAGCAGGCACAGGACTTTTAAATTAAATTTCTGGAGCAAATGGGAAGCCAGTGTAGAGATTGCAGAGAGGAGGCAGGAGGAGCGGTTCGTTTAGAGGAGGTAGATGAGTCTAGCAGCATTCAGATGATGGGACGAAGAGGCGAAAAAGTCTGGGAGAGGGAGGCCAGAGGAGGATGATGTTACAGTTAGCCAGCGAGAGATTGATGCAGAGCGGGTACCAGGACTTTGGGGGTATCTGGGGAGAGGAGGGGAAGTCTTGGCGCGGATTTTGGAGAATGTTGCCGGGGGATGGGAAGTTGGCAGCAGGATCTAGCTATTTGTTTCTGAATGTGGGGATAGTAGTAAAGAGAAGAGTTGAAGGTGACACCAAGGCAGCGAGCTTGTGGAATGGGGGAGATGACAGGGGAGATTACGGAGATTAGACCGTAAGCCCATCCGGGCAGGGTCCTCTACTCCTCCTGTGTCATTACCTGTGTGTTATTGTGTTTTTATCTCTAATGTATTGTACAGCGCTGCGTAATATGTTGGCGCTATATAAATAAATGATAATAATAATAATAACAGAAGCATAGTCCAGTGGTCAGCAGCCAAGGGTTGGTACACGGGTGATGATAACGAAGGTACTAGAAGCAAAAAAAAGCAGAGCGAGATATAGGCATGAGCACAATAATCTGGCAAGGAGGAAGTGCAGAGACATGGTTTATATAGGAAGTACTAGGGAGGGGCCAGAGGTTCAGGGTTCAAGAAGAACTAGGTTTCATGATAGTCTTGTCCAAGGGATCCAACAAGGTGCAAAGGCAGACTAGAAGGTGGCTCAGCAGACCTACAGTCAAACACCAAAACATCCCTGGGTTCAGATCCTAACAGAGCCATTATCTTGCCCTGGCTCCCCTCCGCTTGTTCCCTGCAATAACTGGAGATAATACCCTGAGTACGATTGTTATGATCTCCTTGTAGAGGCAGTAGTTTGCTTGTGACTTTGATAGAATGTTTAAAGTTACTATTCAAAGCCTCTTTTTTAATATTCATGATATTTTTTTAAACCCCGCAGGCAGTATGATTATAATGTTATCTGTTTAAATATCACATCCAGGCTGGGAGGAGTTGAGACCTCTTGGCCTGGCCCCTCTGTGAAATCCTAAGACCCCATTGTGGCACAGGAGTCAAAACGTCCCCCCCCCTCGCCTGCGTGCTGGATACTAGATATAAGTGCAGGAGGTGAGGGAACGTAAAACCTAACAAACTGTAGGGCCCTTCCAAACTACAAGCTAAGAAAGATAATAAATAGCGGCGCACGACAGTCAGCAGCGATGTCAGTGGCCAGAAGGGCCCTCAGTAGGTGTATGGGGCCAAACTGGGTCAGTATGAGGGGTGTTTAAGTTGTGTGTAGGTGGGCAGCTCTCAAAATAGACTTCCCACTTCCTGCCTACAATCTCTGTGCCATGAGTCTAATCGCGGGAGACACTGGTACCGAGTGATCTCCCATGGCTATTTGAATGACAAGTTTAAAGCTTACCAGGCCCCTCCGGTGGCAGGAAGGGTTAATGACGCATTACAGCAAAGATGTTTCTACACAATGTACTCTAGCTTTAAAGCCTTGAAAACAACTGTGGGTGAGGTTCAGGCAGCCACAGGAGGGGCTACAAAGGTCATCTGACTCTGCAGGGTGCCTAGAACGGGTCGTTATTTTAAAGACAAAAAAACAAGTGAAAAAAGCTTTGGAAAGTGCTGCAGTGGATTTCAGAGCTTCACCATTGAAGTCAATGGGGTCGTTTAATGACCAAACGACCCTCTGAACACGACAAAAAATGAGCAGAAACCGTGCTGCTTGATGAACGACAGCACATCTTCTGTTCTCATTGTTCTCAGTTCAAGTTCTCATTGACTTCCGTTCTAAACTCAAAGCAAGGTCGTTTTCTGATCCCTTAACAGACCAGAAAACGACCTTGAAACGACAGTGTAAATTTAGCCCAACAGACAAACAGGAACAAGGACACGAGCGCACAACCTCAATAAATCTTTGCAAACCTTTTCCTTTGGGAGTATCTTGTCTTTTGTTTTATTTTACCATTTAAGCCTGCCATACACACGCCGATGTGTGCAGGCAGACTAGTCCCGATATGTTCCGGGAGGCTAACATGATGACGTCATCACGTTAGCATCCCGGTGCATTATGGGGCCCCTTCAATCGGCCGGGCACCCTTTGTGTGCCGGCCATAAGCTGCAATGAAAACGCTGTCTTCATTGCAGCTTATGGCATCGGCTTTCATCGGCTCGCGCCGGCCAGAGATTATCGGACATGTCCGTTCTCTGGCGCGCACGCCCGTCGGTCAGATTAAAAATCGGCCGCTTATCGGCATGTGTATGGCTAGCATTAGAGTACTTTACTTTGTTGTACTAGGCTGTGCGCGGTGTGATTTTTGTCTGGCAAAGGACTCGCTGGCGGTAAGGGAGATGCTGCCACGGGGCTGGTGTGAAAGGTATGGAAACCTGCGTACCTCTGTGATAACACTGGGTTACACAATGCGGCTGCTAGGTCAGTACCCCCTCAATTCTTGAGAGACTAACTGCAGCGTGATGACATCAGCTGGTCCCCCAGAGGATTGGTCCCCATCCAAAGTAATATGATCGGCCAGGGAAAACGAACATGTTCCCTGTCAGATCAAGATTTATGCCCACATGGATATAAAAATGATAAATAAAGGTATAAAATGACATGAATACTAGATTGGCGCTGACATCACACGCAGGGAAATATCGTTGGGCGAGGAATATTTCCCCCGAGTCTCTTTAATAGTCGCCCTTTCTTCCTGTCTGCAGCTGTTCTCTAATCTGAGAGGCTGACGATATGAAGTCGCCGACCAGTTTATCACACAGACCCCGATTTACATAACAAAGCCCCTCCACATATGGTCTCCTGTCTACATTTGGGGGCAGCTTGTCCTCCGTGCGAGCCCCTCTGTAGTAATAAGCAACCACTTTGCCTAATTGGCCTGTGCAGAACTCAGCTGCGCCCCCCCCCCCCCTCAGCTTGCTGTATCACGCTCCAGGGGTCATGGAGGGGGGCCTGGGAGGGGTAAAATATCTAAGGCCTATCTATAAAAATCCGATTGGGAATAAAGTCCTTTGTGTGAACTGGGAGCAGCAGGAGAAAGGGACGCAGACAGCTGGGGAGAGCGACAAGCTCTGATTGGCCGCTCGGCGGGCAGAATGTGCCACCTGCAGTCCTTTGTGTGATGTGACTGAATGACATTACAAGCGGCCGGGGCTTTGATGGGCTCCTGGAAAATCGTACGTTCCCCCTCTGCAGAGAAATTCAGATTATTACACAGTGCATGGCGGGGGGGGGGGGGGGGGGCGCAGGACAAAGAGCGCTGCAAGAGATCTGTGTTCAAAATATGCGCAGTCACCGGGCAAGGACAGAAGCGGATAAACATACAGAGTAAAGCACCCCTCCATGTTTTTTATAGCAGAGGAGAGATCTGACAGATGATTGTGATTTCTCTCTTCCCCCGGAAATGAGGACTTTGCATCGCCAGCACATCACATCACAGGGGGTAGCTAACAAGACCTGGGGCATATCACAACAGGTCAGCCTGACCTAACACACTCGCCACATGACCTCATCACATGACCTCGTCACATGACATAACAATAGAAGGAGCGAACGTTCCGATAACGTGCAGCAACTCCGACATGTCGGGTTCATTGTTCTCAGGGATGAGTGGGACTACCGTATGTACTCGGATATAAGCAGAGTTTTTCAGCACCTGCTCAATATATTCGGGGTGGGTTATACTTGAGTATATACAGTATATTCTTTTAATATCTATACTTTAAAATATTTCCTCAGTGAATTATAAACTATATGGAAAACTTTTATACATACTGTACTTTTTTACCTGCTATATATATAGGGGTGCACATAGCTCCTCAGGTGAGTACCAGGAGGTGGCGTTTGGTACTCACCCCATATGTAGGTGAACTCCCTCACTGTCCTCTGCGTCAGCCTCCTGCATGGTAGATTCTGCTGCAGATGGACCTTCGCACACACGTACTTGAGGGATGAGATCTGGGGGGGCTGGGGGGGCTCACCAATACTTGAGGTTATGTGAAGATCTGGGGCAGGTTCACACTAGCTGAGGTATGAGAGATCTTCAGGTTCACTATACTACTGGGGTATTGAGGTTATGATGATCTGGGGGGGGCTCACACTAGCTTGAGGGATATGAGAGAAATCTGGGGGTATGGGGGTGTCCACACTGGCATGATGGTATGAGAATCGGGATTTGGGGGGGATCACATTTACTGATGTTTGATGGAGAGGGTGAGATTAGGAGGGGTCTTCACAATATACTGATGTATAGAGTATTCTGGGAGGTAATGTTGGTCACACTATCTGTTGTAGTGTGGTATTCACATACTAATGAATGGGTATGAGTGAGATTGGGAGGGTTGGGGATGGTCAATGGGGGTGTAGTGGAGGGAGGTTTACACTACCTACGAGGTTATGTAATGAGATGCTTGGGGGTGGGGTTGGTGTCACACTTCCCTACCACTACTGAAGCTCTGAGATCTGTGTTGGAAAGAGGGTGATACGAACAATTGGGTTAGGGGGTCACATGGGGGGTCACCCGTCATCATACTGATTTGTATAGCGGGGTCACAAAGGAGAGTCACACTACTGAGGCATGAAGGTGTCAATGAGCCCTTCGGAGGAATTGAGATGAGATCATGGTGGTGTTGGAGAGAACCGTGGGTCCACACTACTTGATGTATGAGATCGGGGATGACGTAAGTAAAATAGTCACACTACTGAGTTGGTAAGTATGATGAATCTGAGGGGGGTTGGTCACCGAACGGTGTTGGTGGTGGTCACATTACTGAGGAGGGTATGATGATCTGGGGGGTGTGGGGGGCAAGAGGGGTCCCACACTGAGGTATAGGTATTGAAGATCTGGGCGGGTAACAACTACAAGAGGTAGG
Organism: Ptychadena robeensis; assembly: GCA_036250615.1. NCBI lineage: Eukaryota > Metazoa > Chordata > Amphibia > Anura > Ptychadenidae > Ptychadena > Ptychadena robeensis. Next base: position 5,997,495 of record CM070042.1, on the reverse strand, counting down.
AGACTAAGCGGGAGGTGTGGTGCGTGGAGGGGTTCCTGCCAAACTCACACTACTGAGTTAGAGATCTGTGGGGGGTTAACATACTCGATGTTGATAGAGATCTGGAGGGATCGTCAACCTAACTGAGTGGTTAAGAGAATAATCTGGGGGTACATACTGAGGTATGAGATCTGGGGGGTCACAATACTGAGGTTTATGAGATTGGGAGGTGTCAACACTACGGAGGATGAGATCGGGTGGGTCACACTTACCTGATTATGAGATCTGGAGGGTGTCACATCTTACTGATGGTATGAGATCGTTGCGGCCACACTACTGGGTATTGAACATCTGGGGGGTCACTAACTTATGGGGGATATGAGATTATGGGTGGTCATCAAAACGGTGGGTCAAACAGAATTGAGGTATGAGATCTGGGGGGGGTACACACTAGACTGAGGTATGGACTCTGGGGGTCACACTATGATTGTATGAGATATGGGGGGGGGGGGTCAGGGTTCACACTACTAAGGTATGAGATCGGGGGGTCACACTACTGGGGTATGACATCTGGGGGGTCACACTTCCGAGGTATGAGATCGGGGGAGGTTCACACTTACTGCATGGATATGAGATCTGGGGTGGTTCCGTCACTACAAACTGAAGTATGAGATCTTGGGGGGGGGTGGGGTCAACACTACGATGGTATGAGATCTGGCGAGGTGATCCCATATACTGAGGTATGGCGATCTGGTAGAGAGTGGTCACACTTACTGAGGTATGTTGACGATATGAGTGTCATAATACTTGATGGTATTGAGATTCGGGTGGCTCAACAATACTGAGGTAGTGAGATTTGGGGAGTCACGCTAACTGAGGTATGAGATTTGCATGGTCACACTACTGAGGTATGAGATCTGGGGCGGTCACACTATCTGAGAGAGGTTGAGATCTGAGGGGGCACCACTCTGAAGGTATGAGATCTTGGGAGTCATTCTGAGTGTATGAGATCTGGGGGGGTCACACTACTGAGGTATGAGATATGGGGGTTGTGATGGTCACAATACGGGAAGAGGTTTATGAGATCTGGAGGGGACTACACTTATGAGTGTATGAAGATCTGGGGGGTCACCACTACGAGGTATGAGATCTGGGGGGTCATAACACTGATGGTATGGAGATGTGGGGAGTGCACACTACGAGTATGAATCTGGGGGGTCACTACTACTGAGGTTGACATCGTGGTGTCACACTATGAGGTATGAGAAATGGGGGGGGTCCCACTTACGAGGTATGATGCTCTGGGGTGGGGGTCACGTTACTGAGGTATGAGATGGCGGGTCACACTACATGTGGTATGAAGATCTTGGGGGTCCTTCTGAGTATGAGATAGGGGGGGTCACTTTTCTGAATGGTTTGAGATCTGGTGGGTCACACCTCTACTGAGGTATGAGATTGGGTGGTCATACTAGAGGTATGATGATCTGGGATGGTCTCACTACTGAGGTTATGAGATCGGGGTGGTTAACTATGATTGGTATGAGATTATGGAGTGGAGTGGCACACTGTTACTGAGGTATGAGATTTCGGGGGTCACACTATGCGGTAAAGAATCTGCGGCGGCGCTCACCACCTATGCATGGGTTCGAGATTGGGGGGTCACACTACTAGAGGATGAATCTGGGTGGTCCACTACTGCGGTTTGAGTCTGCGGCGGGTCACGCACTAACACCCGGTATCGATATCTGGGGGGTCACACTATTGAGGTATTGAGATCTGGGGGGTCACACTATGAGGTATGAGATGTGGGGGGTCACCACTACTGAGGTATGAGATCTGGGGCGGTTCATCATACTTACTGAGGTCGAGATCTGGGAGGTTCACACACTGAGGTATGTGAGATTGGTGAGGGACACACTACTGCGTATGAGATGTCTGGGGGTGGTCACAACTAATGAGGTATTGAGATGTGTCTGGGGTCGGACACTACTGAGGCAATGAGAACTGGGGGGTTCACACTACTGAGGTTGAGATCTGGGGGGTCACACTACGATGTATAAGACCTGGGGAGATGATACACTAATGAGGTATGAGATCTGGGGTTCACACTACGGAGGTATGAGATCTGGGTGGGGTCACAACTACGGAGGTATGAGATCCTGTGGGGGGTCAACACTACTGAAGCTTGAGATCTGGGGGGTCAACACTACTGAGGGAATGAGATCAGGAGTCACCACTACTGAGGATGAGATCTGGGTGGGGTCTACACTACTGAGGTAAATATGAGATCGGGGGGGGGTCACAGGGTCACACTATGAGTTGAGTATATGGGGGTCACACTACTGAGGGTCATGAGATCTGGGGGGGTTCACACTCGAGGTATGAGATCTGGGGGGGTCGCAACTACTGATTGGTATGAGATATGGGATGTCATACACTACTGAGGTATGAGATCTGGGAAGAGGTGGTTTGGGGGGGTCCTCAATAACTAGTTATGAGATAGTGGTGCTCCACTACTGAGGTATGGGAGATCTGGGGAGATGGTGGTGGGGTCGCAATAATGAGGTATGCAGATCTGGGGAGGGGGGGTCACACTACTAGTAGGCATGAGATATGGAGTCACAGATGTATGATAAGAGGTATGAGATCTGGGGGGCTAGGGTCTACACACTACTGTGAGAGTTATGAGCTCTGTGGGGTCTACTACTACTGAGGTCTGAGGATCTGCAGGTCCCACACACTACTGAGGTATGAGATTTGGGGGTCTCACACATACTAAGAGGTATGAGATCTGAGGGTGTCACTTATGGGTTTATGATGATCTGGGGCGGTCACACTACGATGTATGAGATCTGGGGGTCACACTACTGAGGTATGAGATTGGGGGGTCACACTTACTGAGGGTATGAGATCTGGGGGGTCACACTATGAGGTATGGAGATCTGGGGGGTCACACCAATGAGGTATGAGATCTGGGGGGGTCACATAGCTACTGAGGTATGAAATCTGGGGGACCCCCCCGCCCCCCCGGGTACACCACTATGAGGTATGAGACTGGGGGTCACACTACTGAGGTTGACATCTGGGGGGTCACACTACTGGTGGTATGAGATCTGGGGGGTCATTGCTTAATTGAGGTATGAGACTGGGGTCACACTAATGTGGTATGAGATCTGGGGGTCACTTTGAGGTATGAGGATCATGGGTGGTCACACTACGAGGTATGAGATCTGGGGGTCACCACTACTGAGGTATGAGATTCTGGGGGGTTCCACACTTACTGGGGTATCAGATGTGGTGGGGGGGGCACACTTCTGTGAGAGTTGAATGTGACCAAAGCCCAGCTGGTGACCTGGGATGGAGACAGCTAATCGGAGGATCAATCAGCAAGAG
>CM070042.1:5966823-5978165 GCA_036250615.1 Ptychadena robeensis | reverse complement strand
CCATGCAGGAGGCTGACGCAGAGGACAGCGAGGGAGACAGTGAGGAAGACCACCCTACATCATGAAACCTCTAGAGTATTTTTTTCTCATCGCATGGACATCCTTCGGACAGATTACATCAGGTGAGCTTCTAAACAGTATTAGTAGGGATCTGCAGTTCCTGGAAGTTCCAACAATTTATGTTCCAATTTTCCAATTACAGTTGTCCAAGAAACATTTTAGTCTCCTTCTGCCTTCATCGAACATTTATCGTTGATCTTACCATGTGGGCATTTCTCGATTTTCGTTCAATCGATGAAAAAATTCATCTAATCGAGCATCGATTGAACCAAAATCAAACCGTGTGTGGCTAGCTTAAGGCTCCCCATACACCTTCAGATTTCTCTGTCAGATTTCCTTTAGATCTCCTTTTGTTTTACTAAAACCATGTAATATGAGGGACTTTCCAAACCATCAAGTCTACCTGTGTTCAGTCGCAGAGGACCCGGCGCTACATAGTTGTTGGTAGTAGAGATGGTTGAATTTTTCGACTTGCTAACTTTGTGAGCTGATTGCAAAGCCCCTGAAAATGGTATCATCACCAAAAAAGCAGGAGATATAAAGAAGGGTTGGAGGAACATTTAAAAAAAAAAGTTTTGCTCTAGCACATGCAGTTTTTGCATAAATTAAGTTCAAAGTTGAAGTCGAAATTCCGACTTTCGAAATTTTGACTTGAATTTGAATTCAATTTGTTAAAAAAACTATTTGTGTTAGAGACATGCTTTCTTTTTTGTTGTATACCCCCAACCCTTCTCTACATCTCCAGCAAGTTCGGTAATGATACCATGTTCAGGGGTTTTGCAATTAACTCGAAACCGTCGAAATAGTCGAATTTTTGAAAAAAAATCGACCATCTCTAGTTGGTAGATCTAAAGGATATCTGACAGAGAGATCTAAACGTGTATGGCCAGCTTAAATTTCTCAATCTGATCTTAGATAATTTAAACAAAGCTGATCTAAGATAAATCAAACAAAAATGGATGCACCTATGGCTTGCTGTATTTATCATACTGCTAGCTACTTTCCTCCAGCTATTTGTATACGGTTGTTGGTTATCTCCCTTTTTCCTCCATAAAATATTATAACCTCCTTGGTGCTACAGAATCCATGCGATATAGACGAGCTTCATATTTATGTGTAAGTAAAGGAAATGTTAAGAGAACCAGATGGTACATGTAGTGATCTTCAAGTGCTCCGGTATATATTTTTAGAAATGTACATTTCTGATCCTGAAGCATGCGGCCGCTCTATAGACATGCAAGTGATGCAGTTATATACAGCCATATAAAGCAGCAGCGGCTGGCGGTTGCCTATTAGGGATCACATGAGGGTCGGTTGTCAGTATTTGACGGCCGTTGGCTGAGTGCCCGTACCTTGTGTGCCTCCATCCTCAAATCAACTGTGTGAATTTAGCCTTCCAAATCAAGATGTTGAAATGTAAGAGAAACTACAGAAGTGAATAAATAATAATTTGGGAAAAGGGTATCTGTAGTGTTGTGCGAGTGCTGTATATGAAACTACTCACGACACCAGGTTCTTTGGGGTGGATTTCCTCTGCTCGCTCACCAGGTTCCACTCACAGCCCAATAACTCCAGGTCCACGCAAGCAGGTGGGGGCTATTTACAGTTTTATTGAGGAATATATACATCACCCAGAGGCAGGGATGGGGTTCAGATGTGGGGATATACGTTCCACACTGTGCTGTTCACGAGCGGCTGGACCAATGGCTGGGTGTTGGGGACCTTCTCCAGGGTGTATTGCTGGAGCCCTGTAGTTCTCTCTGGGGTCACAGGGAGAAGCCAGGTACAAGCTCAGAAGATTCCAAAGAAGTTCCATTTATGTCCTTCGAATGGGGCAGGCCTAAGGCCTGGTACTGGGCAGTACTGTGTCTGTTACATTTTGTAGGGAAGGATGCAAGTACACATCCAGACATGAGTCATGGTACCAGCTTTTCGTAAACAACAGGTGTAACCCTAACAGGGATATACACACAATATACAGCATATACAGTAAGTATTACATCTTACTATAAAAAAGTTTACAGTTTTTAATATATACATTTACTATATAAATGTATAATTATAATTATATGTTATATTATAATAACACTTAACTAAAACATTCCCACCTTTATTCCCACCTGTTGTTACTTTTATAGGAACACTTTCTGCATCAGTATGAAGGGGGCGGAGCCAGCACTCTTCATACTGGAATCTGGCTGCTGTGCGGGGGAGAAGCAGGCTGGATGGATTTCTGCCCAGCTTCTAGCGTATTGGATTCATACGCTGGAAGCCGGGGAGAAACGGCAACCCGGAGGTCCCCATTGAACGGGAATCGATGTGCCCATGTGGTGCACATTGATTTCCGTTCAATTGACCCTGGATCAATCACAGCGTGATGACGTCACCACGCTGTGGTTGATCGGGGGTCGATTGCACGGGAATTTACCCGTGTATGGCTAGCTCTATGGTGCCAGATTTTGCTTAAATCTATTACAAAATTTGAGCCACCCAGGCTCATTGGATGCGCTAACGTCAACACATCCAAGAACATAGTCTATGTGTTTATAATCTAGGACCCACCCCTGCCTTACTCTCTGTCCATGCTGCTGAATGCCCTGTGTTCTAATGAAACTTTCTTCTTCTCCCTTGAAACCTGTAGTGAAGTCGGAGTTTAGTGGGAGGAACAAACTAGAGGTGTCAGGATCCGAACCTCGTTGTCCGGATCTGAACGCTTCTGTGTCTGGCTGAAGCTCTGTCCCCTGATCCACCGGAAAATTTGTTTAGTACCTTGTCGGATACTTTGTACAAAGACACCTTGTTACCTAGTTATCATTGAACCCTTGACCCCTCCCATTTACTTCCTATCTAAGCCATGTCCTTACTTGGATTCAATGCCAGATTATTGTGTTTCTAGCCTGTATCTTGCTTCCTGCTTTTTCACTGCTCGTGCCTTCACCATCGTCCTTCGTGTACCGACCCTTGGCTTTGACAAACCCAACTACTCTTCATCTTGCTACCTTGTGACTCGACACTATCGGCTTTCAACCTACGCTGTCAGGGTTATGTTAGCAACAGCTTTATAAAGCCAGCCATAGACATCCCGATCTATGGCCGACATTTAGCAGACTCTTCACAGCGTGGTGACGTCACCACCCTGTGAGCAGTCTGCTACAGAATGGACAGGAATCCTGTGTGTTCCACTAACACACGGGACTCCTGTCAGACTGTAGCCAATTAACTCGGAGGGGGAGGAGACTCCCCCTCCGAGTTAACAGCCTGCAGTGCAGGAACAGGATCGTGCAGAAAAAAACCCAGCAGGACGGATCCGTGTGCGATCCGACCTGCCGGCTTTTTTTCTACAAAACTCAAGGTGGGCTCCCTCATAGTTGCGGCCGACCAACCTTTATGTGCTCAGCGGGAGCGAGCACGCAGGTTGGTCTGCTACAACTATGGCCGGGAATCGGCCCATCCATAAGAAAAGTTCCTGAGATGGACAATATTTTCACCTCACAGAATTTAGATATAGTAAATATGATTTCGGTTGTGCAATCACCAAACCAGAGCGGGAATAATCACACAGAAATATACATTTATTCATCATACACGGAGATATATACACATATAATAAAAGATAATCATACAGCAAGATATAGAAGACCAGCAAGTCAGATATCAGAATGACAACATCAACATGTAATTACCTCAGCATACAGTATATGGAGTCATGGCTGAGTGTGGGCGAGGCATTAAAAACTTATTTTACAGATCACACACACAGGGAATACATGAAACTTAGATCTATGCCAACAACCCAGATAAAGGCAATTGTTTCTCCAAGGTAACGAGCTATGGTCGTGATACAGACTAATGGCAAACTGCCAGAGTTTTGCTATAAATCTATGGAAGTAGCCTGGTTGATGTATGCATCTTACCAAGAGGTCTCACTTATCGTAGATAATACTAGCTATAACCTCTGCAAACGAACAGAGAACTTGTAAGTATTACGCCAGCTTGTTGAGAAATATAATATAAAACATATACTTTACCAAGATAGTGGACAATGAGACCTCGTGTTTCAATGGCTGGATCCCCCTTGTTGTGCTGGCTGGAACTTTCTTTGGTATGTTAGTGGCAGGATCGCCCCTTGGATGGCTGGCTTTTTTTAGTATCCCTATGCCTCCCTTTTTAGGGAAACCTTTACCTAACATTCACACCCCGAAAATGTTTGGATCGTACAAATTTCCATATTAAATGTTACCATTAGGTCGCTGGATGGCAGTATGGTATAAACTATACAGTAAAATAAAAATGTTTAATATTAGGAATTCAAGAACAGGTGTTCACTAAAATGTTTCAAAATAAGAATGCCATGAACAATGCTGCTTGATTTTAGGAGGATTCACATGTCTGTGAAAGTAACACAGTGTGTTCCTGCAGACAATGTTACACAGCCCAGACAGATATCACAGGCCTTTCTCAACCATCTACAATGTTCCAAGGACAGGCCTGATAATATTATAAAAACGTCTATTGTTCTCACATGAACCACCTGGAAACACGTCTTGCATAATTTTCCTACAATTTACAAAATGGAGAAAACAAAATGGCTTATATATGTATGCCGCCGATAGATATTAAGGCCCCCATACACGTGTCGGATTCGCACCGGATTCCGGCAAGATCGATTCCGGGCGCGTGCATGCGAAACGATCGTGCCGGAATCGCATGCAGCCCACCTTGTCCGATCGATCAGGTCCGATCGTTCAGGGGCTCAGAATCGGATCCGACGGAGAACCAACATGTTGGTCTTTCTCATCCGATTCTGCCCGGATCAGGGGGCGTTGCCATTTGTGAGGTGGAATCGGAGGTGGAATCGCACACGGAATCGTGCCGGAATCCGCTCGGACAAGGTGGTATGCTGCGATGGATACTCTTAATTGGCCAATTGATCACACCTGCGATTCCCGGCAGAATCGCCGGAATCGATCGGATGATGAATCGATTGGACATGGAATCCGACACGTGTATGGCTAGCTTTAGAAATAGGAAAATATATATGAAACTTTATACCTCTTATAAAAGGCACGACAACGCTTGTTTTTGACCACACTCCTGCTTGCTGCCTCTTGCTACCACTGTTGCTCCTGCCATTACTGGAGTCACTGTTTCAGCTACTGACCACAGATCGTTACACAAGGATCGGGCATAGTAGACCAATATGCCAGAAGTTTGGGATTCCAAGGAGATTTTCAGGTACCGTTTCTCTTCAGAGTAGTTTGGCAACAAAGACATCGGTTAGCTTCTTTTTCTGCAACATTTTTGAATGGCGTCAACTCTATTTTGTAATCAAAGTCATTATTAATAAGAGAGACTTTGAAACATATATAGCGCTTGGATACAGAGCCTAACCATGTGCACGTACTAGAAGACAACCTCTGTCCTAACAGTAACCCTAATGAATCCCTGATAACAAGTGCATAAGGGAAATGTCAGGAGGTGCATACCACACCATGGAGGAGAGGCAGGCGGGGAAATCACCAGACACCAGTAAACGCTCACTATAGGGTTTGTGCCTTGACATCATTTAATAAGTGATTAGTAACAGCAACTGAAGACTTCCAGAACTGCGCTGAAGGGAAATAGGAGATACAATTAAATATTAGGATATTGAAAACATATTCTTCTATTTCACAATGATCTCATCCCGCTTCTCTAGCCAGTTGGTTTCCCTACTGCTGTCATCAGAACAACAGCTAACGTTTAACGGCAGATACACAGCAATTCCAAGGCAATTTCAGTAGACAGCCGTGCAGAAAATATGACATTTTACCGTTCTGGGGGTCTCCATACTGCTTATACTCACACACATGGAAGCACTTTAAAATAACATTGAGTTGAACAGGTGTAGACTAGGAATGAAAGTGTATCTTGAGTCATTTTGAAAAGAATAGGGAAAGTTTTGGCAAATGTTTCCCCAATTCCCCAATCCTCTTCACCTCTTGTCCTTTATGCACTGCTAAGCAGCCAGGACTCATAGTTTATACTTCCAGAGTGGGAGGATGGAGAGGTGGTTAATGCAGCTAGTAGGGGGCTGCTGAGAAGGCAGATCTGTCGCAGACCAAGAATATTTGCTCTGTTATAGATTTGCTGTTATAGATTAAACTTACAAACAATAATACACAAGAAACATTGCCTAAAGCCCCCCATACACCTTCAGATTCCTCCATACAATTTTCATGAGACCTACCAACAACTATGTAGTATAGTGACCTCCCTGATAGAATACATATAGTGATTGGAAGGTGTAGAAAGGTCCTCCTATTACATGGTTTTGGTAGAAGAAAGTACAGAAATTGCATGGTAATTGTACAGCAAGCCATACACGTGTCGGATTCCATGGCCAATTGATCACTCACCCGATCGATTCCGGCGATTCTGCCAGGAATCACAGGTGTGATCAATCGGCCAATTAAGAGTATCCATCGCTGCATACCACCTTGTCCAACGGATTCCAGGACGATTCCGTGTCCGATTGTCCACCTCACAAATGGCAACTCCCCCTGATCTGTGCAGAATCGGATCAGAAAGACCAACATGTTGGTTCTCTGTCGGATCCGATTCTGGGCCCTTGAACGATCGGACCTGATCGATTGGACAAGGTGGGCTGCATGCGATTCCGGCACGATCGTTTGGCGTGCACGCGCCCGGAATCGATCGTGCCGGAATCCGGTGGGATGGGGGCCTTATGTGGTGTATGGGGGGGCTTTATGTCCAAGTTCATCCAATCTCTACCATTATAGTATGTTGTTAGGTGAAGCAATTAGCAGTACTAATGAGATTTCCATTGTCTAGTTATAAGAGCTTTCATAAATATAAGATTGTTTATATTAAATGGCTTGTCTTAAAGTGGAACAACCTGAACCACCAGCTGACCATAGATGGCAAATCCTCCTAGACTGCTCTCCTTTATTGTTTTCTGCTCCATTCACACAACTATAGTCTTCTTCTTCTGCTGCATTTTTTATGTTCAGGATTTCTTTTTGCTCTTTAGTTATTGTGTGGCCACTAATAATGCAACTCAAAATATCGCCAGCACTTGACTCTATTAGCATGTAACAGATGGCAATTAAAGCGAAGAGAAAAAATGTTTCTTCCCATATCAAAAGAAACATATAGGGGTTTCAAGGGAAAAAAGCAGTCCCCCCAAAGCAGTCACCTGGATGTGTTTGAGCTGTCAGAAAGCTGGAACTATGCCTCTCTCAACTGTATATAGCTCTTCGTGTTGACTACATGCCCAAATGATTATTTGAGATGTGGTTACTTACCAACTCCCTTTGTCCTAAATGTGCCAGAGACCATGGGGATCTTCTCCACCTACTGTGGCAATGCCCGAAACTCCAACCTAGCATTGTCTATAACTGAGGTACTGTTCCAAGCCCATGAGCTTATATTGATGCATTGGAAGGGACATGAACCTCCCAGGGTTAGAGCCTGGCTTGACACTATTACCTCCATGATCAAATTGGAGAAAATTATCTATACACGCAGGAATGCTGCCGCTAAGTACTATAAGGTTTGGGGTGACTGGGAGGAAGCATTGAGTCTCCATTTTAGACCTTGAAACCCTGCCCTTAACCTCTTGTTACTATTGTGTTACTATTGTTGCTCTCTCATTAATTTGTACTCTTCTGGGTATTCCAAGAACAACTGTTTTTCATTTACCTTTGCTCATAGATGTGTATTTTGCTATATCTCTCAATTAGTTCCCTATGTTATGTATGCGCACAATGTTCAATAAAAGTTGATAAAAAAAAAAAAGAAAGCTGGAACTATGATATAGTGTTGATAAGGGTCCACCGAGGGCATCTTGTGGCAAAAGACAGTATTGCTGGGGATTCGTTCCCAATTGAAATGAGGTTTAAAGCTTAAATTCATTAAGTAGCTTTATAAACAGCTTGATTATATCATGTATACACTATGATGACCTTTTTAGATTACCGTAATATTTGTTTCAGTTTTTATTGTGTTTACAGTTTCTGTCCATTGAATAACTATATATATCTTTGACTATGAAAAGTTGCAGTTAGGGGTGTGAAATTTAGAGGTTTGGTATTCTTTAGAAGGTTAGTATTTCTAACCCCCCACAAATATTTGACTTTTAAGGATGTTGTCGATTTGGGAGTTCCAAGTAAGAGCAACGAAAGAAAAATCACACTTCTTATCATTCTTTTATATTCTTCTTTGGACTACAGATAAGATATGTGCAGTGCGCATGGGTAATTGTTCATTTATTTATTTTTTACAAACTTAAGTTTGGCACCCTGGCATTCATGAACCTCCTCTCCATTACCTATCCTCACATTCTGAATCGTGGTGAACCTGCCGATCGCTTCAAGCACTGCCTCTTCAGCGCTATTGGTGACGCCGAAGAGGCAGGGAAGGAAGGTGAAGAAAACAAGAAACAAGATTTCCAGATGTCTTAGATTAATCTTAAGAGGGGACTTGAGACACCCAAAAGCTTGCTTCTTTAATAACCTCAGGCAATTAAGGGATCACATTACCGTGTTTCCCCCAAAAATAAGACAGTGTCTTATGTACATTTTTGCTCCCAAAGATGTCCTACGTCTTATTTTTCTATGAAGAAGAATATGGCACTGGGGTATCAGGGTGGGGGGATCACTTAAAGTGACACAGGGGGATCAGAGGGGGGAATCACAATGGCACAGGAGACTCAGAGGGGGGATTACCATTTTAGTAACCCATTCTGATCCTCCTGTGTTATTTTGTTTGCCCCCTCTGACCGCCGCTCCCCCCCCCCCCCCCCCCCCCCCCCCCCAACTTTCCAGAGTTACAGTACCGTATCTTCGGGAGGATGCCTTATATTTTAGCATGAGGCAAAAATGTAAGGGTGCCTTATTTTCGGGGGGTTCAAGCAGAATGTTTACCACTACACCTCTAGTGTGACCCGGGAGCCCACATTCCAAATACACTTCAAAAAAATTAATAATGGGTGGAGAGACCAGTGGTCCTGGTCTATCCACCCATCAAGTTTTTCCCCACCGAGGCAGGGACAAGGGGACTTTTCTTGGGCCACCTCACTTAACACATTACCCCATTCGAGGATTCAAATAATAAACAACAATCGAAAGTCAAAACAATAAAATATAGTTATCAAATCTCACACTGGAGATAAACTATGCACAATAAAGTCCAGAGGTAAAGTCCATAATTCAACTTGAAAAGGTTTTCGTTTTATTCTTCGAGCAAGGTAAAAACAATTAATGTCAGATGCTTGTCCACGATTGGCAAAACCCAAATATCCAATTCGTCTATATAGGTTTGAAACACTGGTTCCAGAACACCTCGACGCGCGTTTCAACACACATGATTTTCTTCAGGAGGTGGGGGTTAGGGTCATGGGTTGTGGGTATACTGGTATGTGCCAATCCGATCAGGGAGCTGCCTGGAGGGAACGAGGGGCCACTGGGCGATGGTAGAAATCATGTATACGAGTAATTAGGTGTATTCGGCTCTATTCAGGTGGTGGATGTATCACAGGATGGCGCCCCTCAGCCGGAGTTAATCTTCAATCTTAAGAGGGGATCTGAGACACCCAAAAGCTTGCTTCTTTAATAACCTCAGGCAATTAAGGGATCACATTACCGTGTTTCCCCTAAAAATAAGACAGTGTCTTATGTACATTTTTGCTCCCAAAGATGTCCTACGTCTTATTTTTCCATGAAGAAGAATGTGGCACTGGGGTATCAGGGTGGGGCGATCACTTAAAATGACAAAAGGGGGATCAGAGGGGGAATCACAATGGCACAGGAGACTCAGAGGGGGGAATCACAATGGCACAGGAGACTCAGAGGGGGGTTTACCATTTTAGTAACCCATTCTGATCCTCCTGTGTTATTTTGTTTGCCCCCTCTGACCCCCCCTGTCCAGAGTTACAGTACCGTATCTTTGGGAGAATAACTTATATTTTAGCATGAGGCAAAAATGTAAGGGTGCCTTATTTTCGGGGGTGTCTTATTTTTGGGGGCATACCTTATATTTCAGCGTGAGGCAAAAATGTAAGGGTGCCTTATTTTCAGGGGATATCTTATTTTCGGGCTAATATTAAAAGCTGCCTTCCTGCCATTAAGAACCTTTCTCTGGTCAAGAAGGAGACATGAAAGACCCAGAACTACCAACAAGCACTAAAAAGAGCTTTTTTTCTAAATGAGAAGGTACTTTTTCATTTCAATTATTTTTTTTTTCTCTTTACTTCAAACCTAAAGTTAGGCTTTGAACTGCTTTTGCATTCCAATTGATGTGTATGAATTAGAAAGCAACAATGTGACATAATGGCATACAAGGCAATGGTGAAATACGGGCAGCAGTGACATTGCAGTTCATTTAATGCATATTAAAGTGAACATTAAACTTAACATGTACTCCCTTTTAAGATTTTAAAAGTGAAGTCCGGGCCTTTCTTACCCTCATGAGAACTTGCATTCCATCCTACGGGAATGCCAAGCCTAATTAAAGCTGGTAAAGTACAAATACCCCCACCTATTGTATACTCTGTTCCCCAACCTATTGGACTGCCAGCCCGATTGGGCCGCCGATTGGGCCCCCCTCCTCCTGTGTCATAACTAGAGATGGTCGAATTTTTCGACTTGCTAACTTTGTGAGCTGATTGCAAAACCCCTGAACATGGTATCATCACCAAAATTGCTTCTGTAAAGAAGGGTTGTGGGAACATTTGAAAAAAAAAGTGTTCCTCTAGCCCATGTCGTTTTTGCATAAATGAAGTTCAAAATTAAAGTCGAAATTACGATTTTCAAAATTTTGACTTGACTTTGAGCTTAATTTGTGACAAAACGATTTGTGTTAGAGACATACTTTCTTTTTTGGAGTGTAGCCCCCAACCCTTTTGTACATCTCCAGCAAGTTTGGAGGGGCTTTGCAATTAACTCGAAAATCATCGAAATCGTCGAATTTTTTAAAACAAATTCAACCATCTCTAGTCATAACCTGTGTTTATCTTAATTCTAATTTAATATACAGCGCTGCATAATGCTGGTGCTATATCAATAAAAGCTAATGATAATAATCATAAATTATAATAGTAATAAAATCATGACTTTGTCAACTATAGGCCAAATGGTTCCAGCATTAAAATCTGAATGATCTTCAACTATATATATATACTTATACCAGTCCCACTTACACCACATACAGGGGCAGTCCTCCTAGGCAGATCTGTGCCCTGGGTGAGCATCCCCTCTGGTGCCCCCCCCCCCCCCCCCCCC
>CM070042.1:5955440-5966723 GCA_036250615.1 Ptychadena robeensis | reverse complement strand
CACATATGTAATGGAAGTCAATGGTGTCGACCACTTGGTCAGATGATGGTGACATAGGTAGAAATCCCACAGGACAGGTCCTTCGGTCACAGAATAACTGGGCTGAATGTCCCCATGCCCCTGATACATTCTCAGGGGGAAATCTAATCTCCGGTAGAAGGCCCATTTGGTTCCCTTCTCCAGTAGATTAATCCTTATCTAATGTTTCCCTGTGGTAATTCAATGTATCTGGTAGTGTCTACATGATAAGGTCAAGCCTTTAACTTAAAGTGGACCTACCACCTGGTAGGTCACTCTGCAGTATTGGCTGTGATTGAAGAAACTAAAAAACTATTTCTGACTGCAGGAGGGGGGTCTTTTTATAGAGTGCCCCTCCCACTGTCTGACAAAACACCTCGGCGATATGCCACACAGTCTCAAGGATATTTTGGATATCTCTCCCAGGTACCCTTGTGGCTGCAAAAAAAAATCCCCAGTCCTGGGAGATTGTGACGTCAGCGTCACATTTGACAGAATTTGTGATGAGTGAACAGCGGAGAGAGAAACCTCTCTTTAACCAGCTATCAGCTCCATGGATGTAGCCGACTGCCCAAGCCGAGTTCTGCTGCAGAGGAGAGAGTCTCGGTCTGTGTAGGAGTGGAGGGATTGGGGTTAGTGTCAGCTGCCCTGAGAAGTATGGATCCAGAAGTGGCTTGGTCTTGTCATTAAGATGCTGCCACCAAGAATGAAAACATGAGGAAGGTAAGTATGTTGTTTTTTTCTGTGTAGCAGAAAGTTTAAAACTGCTTTAACCCCCCCCCTCCCGTCCATCCGTTCCTGACGGCTCCATCCTGACGGCTCCATCCTGACGAGATGGAACCGTCCGGCAAAGATCTGAGCATTGGCAGCGCATATTTACTATTCTGTGCTGCTACGGGGCTCCGATCTGAGGAGAGGCTGGAGGAGAATGGACCCCTCTCCCCAACTCCGCCCCTCCCCCTCCGAGTGACTTGATGACATCACATCGGGGGGGGGGAGTCAATCCAATACAATTCAAAGTAAAAAAAACCCACATAACACATTTCCAATTGGATACAATTTTTATTAAGAATATATGAAAACATAAGTATGAATACAGACTGGTTTGAAATCTATCATACAAAATAAGTATTTTAGAGATTTTATCATTCAAATGATACCTTTTATTATATATATAATTTTTTTTTTGTAATATATTTTTTTTTTACATAATTATGTGTATCAAACGTTTATATAGTCAGGATGTCTATTAGAACCGTGTACGGACAGATTTTGGGAAGTTACAGGCCTACAACATAAAAAAATTTCCATTTAAGTCTATGGTGCACTTTTGGTACAGAAATCTAGACCACAGCAGGGCGCTTGGGAGGTTAATGTGTTCAAGCTTTAAACCTTATTTCAATAAAAAATCCCCTACAATACTGTCTTTTGCCACAAGATGCCCTCAGTGCACCCTTACCATGACTGTATATCACAGCTGCGGCCTTCCCTGTAAGCTCCAGCTTTCTGACAGTTAGAAATTATCAGGGTGACTGCTTCGGGGGCCAGACCTTAAGCCATAGAGGGCCATATCTGTACCTTGGGTCATAGTTTTAGAACCCATGCCCTATGGCATTTGTCCCACATGCAACCCTTCTGACAGCTTGGTCAGAAATATGCACTTGAGTAGTGCTGGCGTTTCAACTCCGACTGTAGCTACATTACAGAGTTCTAGTTCTATAAGACTTTAAACACCTTTTGTTTAGAATGTATTTAGCTGATTGAACATCAAAGTTTAATAAAGCTTTTATCGATTTTGCATCTTTAAAACAATATCTTAATTTACCAGAGGCCACTGGCAGTGTCTTCATATTGGCACAATAGAGAACATCGTCTGCTTAGCCCTTTGTCGTGACACCAAGTACCTGTTTGGACTTTCAATGAAGGGAATTCTGCCCTGTTGCAACTCCTGCCTGCAGCTTGTCTTCAAGTGTTGTTCCATAATTTAAGAGTTTAGACATGAGCTGCAATAATATGATTCCTCTGTAGCCTGTTATTAAAATGCCACTCGAAGAGCTGTGACGGCTACGGTGTGTTCTATCCAGAGGACAGAGCCAATAATGCATGTTGCTGTGTGACACAGACTTGAAACCTGAAAACAGGGCCGTGATTAATGTTATTTTTCGTTAATTCCAGTATAACGGACACAAAAGTAAAATGAACCTTATGGCATTGTCTAATAACATACATACGTTCAGTATGAGGAATCAATGTATTTTGGGGTGTTTTGGCCATGATTGCAAATTTGCCCCTATGAATGCTACTATGCCTCATTCCTATAGGTTCCTAGTATATGTCTTTTTTTTATTTTATTATTATTATCATCATTTGTTTAAATAGCGCTAACATATGATGCAGCCCTGTACAATACATTAGAGAGGTGATACAACACAGGATGGTACATACAGGTTATGACACAGGAGGAGTAGAGGACCCTGCCCAGTCTTACTATTCAACACACTCCCTGAAAAGTTGTAAATATTTCCCTCAACGCAATCCTCTTATGATCGTTCAGTTACCACGCTATAATGCTCTCTGTGAAGTTTTTACTTCTCCGACTCCGAGGGTACTAATAATCTACTCAGAGCTCAAGCAGTGAGCACGCTCACTATTCATGTCAGGTGTCCCCATCTTAATAATTCAGATCTGGGGATGCGCAATTAGCAAGGGAGAAATCCGAACTGATGGTGACCCATGTCCGATAACCCTATCTTCAAGTGGGATTCATCCCGCTCGAAGACAAAGGTGGCCGTACCAGATGGCCGCGAGCATGCATGGCATGATGTCAGCACTTGAATGGCCCATCTATCGAGCGGCTATCATCAGGTATATGGGCACCTATACGGACTCCACACACCCCCCACCCCCCCGTAAAGAATCTTCGGTCACTCACAGAGAGCTCTCCTCCGGGGGCCACAGACAGCCTCCTCCAGACAGAGACCTCCTCCAGTAAAGAATCTCCGGTCACTGACAGAGAGTTCTCCGTGGGGTGGGGTGGGGTGCGGCTGAGTCACAGGCCTCCTCCAGACGTTCTTCTCTCTGCCCCGGAGGCCGCACGATCTTTTATAATGAATGCTTAGAGTTTGTAAGAATTCCAGGATTTTGTTTGTCCACCAGCCTCTTGAGTATTGACCTCTACTTCTCAATTAGATTAACCCCCCTGTTGGTTGAGACAAACCCAGTTCATCCGTGGTGTGGGTTCGTCCAAACCACTTTCGGAGCAGGGATCTGGAAAATGAGATATACCCATGGAAAGCTGTGGCGATTCTCTGCCGTCATGGAAGGGGTGGGGGCCAAAGACCTCCATGTTAATGGAGGGGCATCGGTTTTCCAGCCTGCATGGACAGGGTTGGGGAAAGGACCGGAAGTTTATGTACTCTGCTGCAATTGCCTGTACCGTGTAGTCAAAAACTGCATGGTAGGGGGCTGACTGCTAGGTCATGCCAACTAAAATTCCAACTTTTAGTTATCATGTTGGCTCTATTATGTTGAAAAAGACTCTTCACCAAACTGGTCTTGGGTGGTTGAAAGATGCTGTTGAAGGATGTTTTGTGTTTTGTTTGTATTTGGCTGTATTTTTAGGCAAAATTATGAGTGATCCCCCTCCATTGGAAGAGAAGCCGCCCCATATTTTTTTTCTATAACCCCAAACATTCTTCATCACAGAAAATAATTTTACTGCACCAGCCCATACCCGTCCTCCTAAAGTCTTCTCAGCAGGTTCTTTTGTGGCTTCGCTGCAGAGGCGGTCCTAGGGAGGTCGGCACTCTCTGGGCCCTGGACGAGCGTCTTGCCCCCAAAAGCATCTCTGGTCAGAGAGGACTTTGGGAGAGGGGGGCTGGTGAGACGTAAGGCTGTCATACATGGGTTGATGCCCCTGAGCTTTGAGCTCAGCGTGATGACATTATTGTACTGAGCCCAATATCGAAGGAGCTGGAGGTGCAGCACTGCTGTGTAATCAAGCTCAGCCAAAGCTTTGCATGGAGACCCACGGTCCCCATCCATTATTTACAGTCATGTCCGATAACCCTATCTTATCCTATCCGCTCGAACTGGCCATACCAGGTGGCTGCGAGCACACATGGTGTGATGTCAGCGCTCAAATCAGCCATCGTCAGGTGTTGTTGGGGGTTGAACCCATGACTGGCTGCACCTCAGGCGGTGGCTCTGCTCGCTAGACTACCGTCCTCTCTGTACTACTCATCCTTGAATCTTCTTGATCTTCCTTGTTCCTGCCAGCCTAGCTAATTACCATAATCATTGACACCTGCTACTTTCCCTATAAAGCCCAACCCTCTGCAACCTTCCTTTGCTGATTATTGTTGCCCCTGAGCCTTGATCGTGCTACATCTCCTCTACTTCTTTGCTATTACGGATTTACCGCTGGTGACCTCGGAACTGCCCTCGACTACTCTACTGCCTGATCCCTCACTACTGTCTACTTCTACTGCTGCCAACCTGGATTGTCTGACTACGCTTATTGCTGCCTGCCCTGACCAGCTGCCTGTTACCTGACTACGCCTTTGCTCTATCGTGCTACCTGCTGCACCCTGCGGTCATTGCCACTGGGCTTCTCTCCACTCTCCGGCCTCAGTGTCCTCAGACTCAGATGAGCCTACGGACCTAACAGGGGTATAGGCACCTTTACGGACTCTGCTCCAACCCACCGAACAATCACTGTGCGCCAAGCCCACCCCCACTTCACCACCTAAATCTTCACCAATCTGTCTTTCTGCTTCCCTGTGATTGTATGAGAGCAGAACCTCAGCCTATTCTGTATTCCCCTTCAGTCACTTCATACGATCGTCACCAGCAAAATGTGACCTCGCATATAAGAGAGAGCAATAGATTCTTTTCATAAGACATTCATGTGATAAATAATGAACAAAAAATCTTCCAATGGGGACACCTGTTCCTGTGACAACTGCTTAAAAGTGAATTCTCCCTAATGGGGCGCAGACTGCTGAGAACCTGACAGGCTTTGTTCATTCTCCAATGTCATCATGGCCCCGCAATCAGTGTTGAGCTCCAATAATCAAATGGTGATTCGTTTTTATGAATATTGGCGATTCGAGAATCTTGAATGCGGCGGCAGATATTCACAATTTAGATTTAAATTTTTTTTTCAAATAAACATGATCCTGCGCGTATGGCCATGCATCGCGATAATAATAATCACAACGCAATAATACATGTGACTGAAGAATAATCGCAAGGCGATTAGTATTATGTCAATGCATATTGAATATTAGTAGAATATGAAATATTATGAATTTCAATGCTGCCTATGCCTGCAGTGGTTTTAGGCATAGGCAACCTGGGCGGTATGTGGGCATCACAAATGTTTTTCCGATGCCCAGATGTCTTCCCCTCTCCTGTACAGTGCACCCCCCTATCTGCGTGCTCGCCACTCACCACCTCCCAGCTCTCTCTCCCTGGGAGGGGAGGCGGGATGTTGATAGGGGGTCCCACCGCGAGTGAGGGGAGACGAGACTCAGAAATCCAGAGTCTCACCTCACTCACGAGCAACTCCACTTCCCTTACTCCCCAAACAACCCCCCACGAGTGAAGGGAGACTCCAAAATCCACGGTCTCACCTCACTCCTGTGGGGGGGGAGAAGGCAGACCTGTCAAGCCTCCCATTTTGGCCGGGAAAGTCACGTTTTTATGTGGCTTTCCCAGCCAAATCCCGATTTCAAGAAATCCCGGATTTTTCCCAGGTTCTTGAAATCGAGCTGATCTAGCAGGGAGAGGGTGTTACTCTCCCTGCTAATGTCCCACTTCGCACATTATCAGCACAAGCGGGTGGGACATTAGCAGGGAGAGTAACGCCCTCTCCCTGCTAGATAAGCCAAAAGGCCGGCGGAGGACGGAAGTGACGTCACTGACGTCACTTCCGGTACGTGGAACGCGGAAGAACCACGATCCCTGTACCGGAAGTGACGCCACTTCGTGTACGCTCCCCGGATCTGCAATGCCAAAACTTGACAAGTATGGGAAAAGGGGGTTGATGTGCTCGTGTTTTGGAGACTCGAGGGGGGGCGGCTGTCAGAGAAGGTGCCCAGGGCTCCAATCTCCCTAAGACTGCCCCTGACTACCTGCAGTTAGTTTCTCTTCAAATGTCAATTTTAATGCATTACATAAGACATACAGAATGTTCCAGCAAAGCGTGCAGGTCTGGTGTGCAGTATTCACTCTTTATTCCTCCAACCAAGCTAAAAGCCCAGTGCCAGGAGGGAGGTCTTAGTTCCAGCAGAATGGGTATGGCTGAAACTTTAGAATGTGTCTATACACATTACTCATTCTCTGAACCCACTGACCAACTTAGGGAGAGACACATTTTACAATCTGGCACTTACCCACTAACATATTATTCATAAACTCCTATTTACAACTTAAGAAATTCTGACTTGACTTTGAACCTAGTTGATGGAAAAACACATGCTAGAGCAATGCTCCTTTTATTGAAAAAATACTTTATTTATACACAAAGTATAAAAAAAACAGACCATCGTTCAGAGGCACATTCCGCCCTGTGCTGCGAAGCAGCCCTACATCAGTACAGCCCATACACACATAAATAAATAATTATTCAATATGTGGACCATAAGGGCCCACCGACTTCACCATGTGAGGTGACATGCCTGGCGTGAGGTGCCAGAGAAATCTCCGGCCCCTCGCGCCCTTCATGCCCCCCCCATACCTCTATACACAGTACTATACAGTGAAATCTTATAACGTTTCTGTACACAATAAACTGTAAAAAGGTCGCATAAACAAGCAACGGTTGTGATGGTGGAAGGGTGGGGGTACAGACAGGCCCGAAGCTTTATTTATGGACAAAGCGATACACAAGGGGGAGGGGGGCAGGGAGAACATTTTACTATATGGCACTTACCCATGAGCACCTATTAACATATGGGAGGAGAGATCAGTCTTGACTCGAGTACAAGTCGATTTGGCATATACCTGAGAATATACGGTCATTGCATTTTATGGATTCTCTTTGCAGTAAAAAGAAATGTAGTGACACAGGAATCAACCAAGACAACGGAGGCGGCTGGGTTGGTTTAAACTTTTATTAACACAACACTGAGACCCACAGGGGCCTCAAACTTCCAGCAACACGCGGTAAAGTAACAGGAAGGCAATGAACAGTCCGCTAGATAGGTTCAGCACAGAAGGGTGCAGCTGCATACAGGGACAGTACCTTTAGGTCAGCGGGGACCACAGCTGCGTGACCGACCACCAGGGCGGGTAGGGCGCAGTTGATGGATCCTCTGAAAGGCATGATCCACACTGGCAGCAGCCTGCAGCCCACAGGTGGGTGAGCGTGGACCAGAAGCTTTTGGGGGGAATATGGCGCTCCTGGTCGGCAGAAGGGGCGTCGGTGTCTACTGTACCGGCCCCAGTACAATTGCGCTCTCTGGCTGTATGTACGCCGGCACTGGTGCCCGTGCGGTGGGATCGGTGGAGGAGAGGGGCACAGGGTAAACCTGTCTTTCTTCATTCGATCCTCTGAGTGAGCCCCGCCTCTTCAGGGAGGCTCCCTCTCTTAACTCCTCCGAGGACCCAGAGGTATGCCGGGGTGCGGTCTTAAAGGGACCTCCACTCTGCGCACACCTCGGCACTCCGCTAAAGAAAAAAAATGAAATATTTTTAAAAATCTTGGTGGGACGGCTTTAGTAAATATTACAGGAGGACCCAGGAGGGACATAGTAAATCTGCACAACGTTTTTTTTTCCGTGAGCAAAGAAAATGGTTCTGGGGAGTTTTATTAATTTGCCTCTCTCAGTATGATGCTGTGCAGCTGCACAGTAGAGATGATCAGACAGGAACATGCAAATCGCATGCAGGATGAAGTTGAGCCACTTAAGTACGGCACCTGCAGAGTTTGATTGGCTCAACTTTGGTCTGCATACAATTTCCATGTTCATGTCCGAACTTGCCATCCTATTAAGCGTCCCTGCTGAGCTTCTCTATGTTGCTGTCTGTATGTCATTTGCATGCCAATACCTTTTTTGCATCTTATTATCATAATCATACTCATTAAATGAACTGTATGATATCAGTTTGGAAGATAACGGCATCATTAGAAAATGCTGAAGAAAATTCCTGTGATATTGTTATAACGAGTAGAGAGTGTCAACTTTTTCGACTTTGAATTTTGTGAGCTGATTGCAAAGCCCCTGAACATGGTATCATCACCAAAATGGCTGGAGATGTAGAGAAGGGTTGTGGAAACATTTGGAAAAAAAAAAAAAGTGTTGCTCTAGCACATGGAGTTTTTGCATAAATTAAGTTAAAAAATAAAGCCAAAATTCCGATTTTCAAAATAGTGACTTGACTTTGAACTTCATTTGTGAAAAAGCTATTTGTGTTAGAGACATACTTTTGTAGTATACCCCCAACCCTCTCTACATCTCCAGCAAGGTTGGTGTAAGTGTCCGGCTCACCTGAGTAGGGGGACACCAGGCTGGAGGAGTAGAGTCCAGTGGCAAGGGCCGCAGGAGGCGTAGTAGTGGGATAACAGGCAGAGAGTCAAGGCGGGCAGCAAGCAGAGTAGTCAGACAGTCCGGGTCGGCAGCGGTAGACGTTCAGATGAATGGTGAAGGCAGAAGAATGGTCAGTAGGCGGTTTAGGGTCGGCAGTGGGAGTTCAGTAGTAGTAGCAGAGAGGATGCAGGAGATGCAGATAGATCAGAGTTCAGAAGCAC
Source organism: Ptychadena robeensis (assembly GCA_036250615.1). NCBI lineage: Eukaryota > Metazoa > Chordata > Amphibia > Anura > Ptychadenidae > Ptychadena > Ptychadena robeensis. The sequence goes on along the minus strand of CM070042.1, from coordinate 5,957,950 downwards.
AATAATCAGCAAGGACCTGGTGCAGGAGGCTGGATATAAATAGAGGAAGTAGCAGGTGCAGGTGATCAGGGCAATTAGCAAGGCAAGGCTGGAGCAAGGGAGAGGAATGAGTAAGTACCAAGGAATGTCCAGGAGGGCAGACAGCCTAGTGGGCAAGGCTACTGTCTAGAATGCTGCTGATCACAGGTTTGAGACCTAACAGTTGGTGAGGATATTATGTTCTGGGGCTTTGCAATTAACTCGAAATGGTAAAAAAATTTTTAACAAATTCAACCATCTCTAACGAGAGAGGCTTCCAAAGTTACGTTCATGATGTGATTGATACCTACACAGGGCCAAAGTTAAAGGAAAGGATGATAATGTTGTAAGTTTCCTTCTGTACATGGAAGATTATATGAGGATTGTATACCCACAAAAGCTTCCACTTCTCAAAGTTTGTACAACACTTCCACATGGCCTCTAGGGATGCCGTTTGTCCAAACATTTGTTACACTGGAACGGATCCCTCCGCCAGGGTGGAAAGAGATAAATGTACTGTGCACAGCACATCCAATTGGCCGCTGGGGATCCCGTTTGGCCAAACTAGTTAGTCCAGAACGGTTCCCTCCGCCAGAGCAGGGAGGCACGTCTGTACTGTGCTGAGCACAATCACATGGTCGCTGGTAATAGCGTTTGGCTAAAAAGTTTTTTGGGCCGAACGGATCCCTCTGCCAGAGTGCCTTGGCCATGCTGCCTGCTGTGCGGGCTCCTGTGAGACTGTCTGCCTTCCCTAGGGTCACTGAGGAATCACCGGCGGCCTAAGTACCTTACACAGACACAGCATCTACAGTGTTGGAAGGGTTCAAAATCAGTCTGTATGCAATTTGCATGCTAATGTAGAATTCAGCATCTCTGCTGGTTCACAATATAGAATGTGTAAGGTTCTGGAATCAACCAATAACAAGAGGCGGCTTATACCTCAAATACACTTCTATTCTATAGCAAGTCCCAACAGGGAGAGTTCAGGATTGGGAGAACCTGCTTGGAGGGGAATCCTGATTGTTCAAATACACTTTTATTCTATAGCAGAGGTGGGCAACTGAGTTGATATGTAGGGCCACAAGTACCGCCCTCTGTATCACTTAAGGGCCGCACATAACATTTTTAATCTATACTGACTTGTATAAGCATTTATAATGTGGAAATGACAGCAGGAGGCGGAGCTAGAAGACATTTTTCATTTTTAAATAACAAAACTTTTTTTAAATGATACTTCAAGCATTGGTTAACACTGTAGTATGGTGATGCACATTTTGATTCAGAGGTTATGTGATGCAATATGAGTTCCTATGCCCTATGCATGAACAGAAAGGTTTTAGGGGCCGCAAGTGCATGACTGAGGAGGGCCGCTGAAGAATGACCAAAGGGCCGCATGCGGACCCAGGGCCACAGGTTGGGCACCTAGGTTCTATAGCAAGGCCCAACGGGGTCTCAGCGGTAACATTGCAAACAGTAAATAGTCAAAGGGAAAGTTCAGGATTGGGATAACCCGCTTGGAGGGGAATTCTGATTGTTCAAATCACTGGGGCCAGGGAAAGTAAGACCAACAATGTGGGTATTTGCATGTCATGAATGTGGATACAGTGTTTCCGCAGGACCTTGGCACAGACAGCAATCCCACCAGCACTGAGTTCTGTTCCACAGGATGGGGATCAGGCACTAACACTGATGTCTGCTCGTAACTGGGGCTTAAGTAATTATTGCATGCTATTGTGCTACCCGGCTGCCCACATCCCGGACTAGACAGTGGTGGATAGTAGGTCTCGGAGTGGGCAGCGTGCCCAGTTACTCCAACTCCATCAGGCTCTTCCCTACTAAGAACCTCCCTGGGGGCAGTCCCCTCCCTTGTATTGCCCGAGGACCCAGGGCATCATGGTCCGCAACTTTAAAGGGGACACTACCCAAACTTTGCAGGCCACTATTCCTGTCACTACTCATGTCAAGTCCACATTTATAATTACGAAAACATCATCAAAAGGGGGGGGGCAAGGACAAAAGGACTTGCCCCCCCCCCCCTTTTGATGATGTTTTCGTAATTATAGATGTATTCTAGGGGTGTTGGCACATTTAAAGTTTTTGTATACCATATACTTAGGGAGTGACATCGTATACGTACGTAGATGCTCCAGTCCACATTTAGGTTACAGCTTTGCAACCAAAGACCTCTTCACCTCTACAACAAATGGTAAAATTGTCCACCACCTTGGGTTAGGTGTAGATGGGAGAATATAAAACTCTCCTTTGTAAAATTATATTACTATTGATGTCCCGACCAATAGCCCAACTTCATAGTCATCGACATTTACAGGAATTGTAGTGGCATCTCAAACTGAACATGTTCACCATCCAGAGTCACAATGAAGTCGCCTGAAAGCCCCGTAACAACCTCTCTCCACTTCATTTAGAACTGGCTCACTAAATTTCAGCCCCCTTCTAGCTAAGATCAAAACGACTCTAGTTAGGTGGAATGA
>CM070042.1:5939800-5951225 GCA_036250615.1 Ptychadena robeensis | reverse complement strand
TCGTTTTAAGTCGATTGATTGAAAATCTGACCCGTGTATGGGCTGCTTTAGAGTGAATGTTAAAACAAAATCTATTAATATTGAAGCCTTCCATGTGTATGCACACATCATCAATGAAAACCTGCACTGGGTGTTTGCTGTGTGTCCCAGGATGCTCTGGACAGCTGCCATAAACTCATCTGAGAGATAGGCTCCTGATAGGAAAAGGGCTAAAGCGTGTTCCAACAGACTTGAGCACACTGTATATTGATATTTAGTAGAAGTAGAGCGACTTCTCAGAGCCCAGAAACTAACAGAGATTTACTTTACACTGGCAGCTCATCATGGAACATGCTATTTGTATATTCAGTTGGAAGGTGAGGTAAGTCCCAGGCTGTCACAGCATGTAATATATTCCCTGTACTTGCGATTCCATACACAGAACGAGACATTAAACATGCACATTACCTGTTTCAGGGTGAGCTACCAGTGTAAAGTCTCTATAAGTTCATCTCTGGGCACTGAGAACTACTACTAGTGAAAATCAATATACAGTATGTTCAAGCCCTGGGCATCCAGCACTCTCTTTGAATAGGACATGTGCTTTGAAATTGCTTCTCTGCCTTTTAGCTAAGATCAAGTGTAGTATCTGTTCTTATCAGTTCCCTGCAGTGGGGCCTTGTATATTCCTTTCCTTCGGTATCGGGTTGCAGGTACTCCATCTTGTGAAGGGGATGTACAGGGGGTAACTCTGTCACTCCTTGATCGGGCATGGCCTACGGTACAGGGCGAGGCGGACAGTAGATCCGACCGCTGGCTGACCGCCGCCATGTGGGGAGATTGGAAGGCGGTGTTGGGAAACCATGTCCTCTCCAGAGGATGTGAGTCAGTACCGGCCGTCATGCCTCCTGGTAGGGGCAACTCTGCTGCATTTGTGTCTGGCCGGAGGTCGAGGTTTAACCTCGGCGGTCAGTGCCCCTTGTTGGGACCCAGGGGCGCCATGAAATCACTAGTGGGGGACCAGTTGATTCATGCTTTCGAGCACGGAGCACTTATTTATTTATTTTATGTAGTCTGCCCCCTCCCCCCACTCCCCTGCACGGGGACTCCTGGAGTGCCCCAGAAAGTGTTGGGGAGAGACCGCTTACAGCCCCGGCCCGGTAGTCTCTCCAAGTTTGGGACCCTCTTTGAAGGGGGAACCAACTCTAGTACTTGGGAGACCTGGCTTCGGCTTAGGTCACTTAGGGAAAGGGGCACCCGGTCCCTAGTATTCGGGAGATCTGGCTCCGGCCGAGGTAACCTGGGGAATGGGACATCCGCGGATTGAATGGCTTCGGCTGTCCACCCATTTCCCAACCCTTTTGGGGAACGGTCCTCAGCCCCTTTCCCACGGGACATCACGGTGCACACGTGCTGACTGGAGTGTAGTGTTTCATGTATATGCTGAAACGTCATGCTTGGCCAAGCCCTGCACTCTCTGCCACAACATGCTGTATGTGAATGAGTCTTTCTGGGAGTGTTTGGAATTTTGTTTCTTAATGTCCTCCCCAAAATCATGGACTGGTGCATCTTATCGTGCGCATTAGGTTTACTAGCATCTCGAAGTAGTACCCAGCTACTTATACTGACAGGCCTCAGCATGTTTTTTCTGGTTAGGGCCTTAACCTCCCTAGCGGTTTGCCCGTATTGCACTGTTGGAAATGTACACTGTACTCTGACGTGCTTCCCTGCCCTCCCTCCATCCCGCTACACATCTACACATATGGGCCAGGAAAGTGATGCCCTTCCATTAACATGGAGGTCTATGATGTACCGATGACACTGAAGATGCTGCATCGGAATGGTTCGCCAAGCATAGACGAGTATGTCCGATCCCAGCTCTGGGTTTGGGTAAACCACCAGGGAGGTTAATGGACCAGCCCAGTAGCTAAATGCTCATCTGATCCCTGCCCAGGTCTCCCTATTACTGAAGCACAGAGTAGGATTTATAACTATGATATTTTTCATCAAGATAGACTACTTACTGTGCATAGCATGTCAGAAATCTATATAATCAATGTATACAACAGTCCGTTGTTATCTCTCGCTATCTGGCGGCATAAGGACTCATGAGACTGGGGAGCTTCTAAAACAGGATGTGAGGAATGGAAAAAACAAGTCTGTGATGTAATCTGCAATGAAAAAGTTCAAGGTCAGAGACCGTGTTCAAGTATTGCTATGCAACAAGTGAAATCCATCAGTAAACTCCAAATGCTTCTAGGAAAAACATGAAACCCTTCCGAGGTCACAGAGAACAGTCCACTCACACATTTATATATTTTTATTTCTCTGCTGCCAGAACTTTTTGCCAGAACTTTTGTAACTTCAGTTTCTACGAGAGGGTTAGTGTTGGTGGAAAGTCTACAGAAGGCGAGTCTGGGAAATGCTGGTGGACATATTCATCTGGTTCCTAGAGACATTGATAGCAGCACACACATAATATATGTTTTACTTCATACTTATTTTAGATAGAGGTAAATCAATCGATGGCGAGAGTAGCACCCCCTGGTCCTGTTTTGGGGTGATCAGAGAACATTACAATCTTCCACTTCCCTAAAGCTATGAGGTGTAAGGCAGACGACCCACCAACAAGAGGGCCTGGGGGAGGAGTGATTGTAAGGTGCTGTAGTTTATATGGGGACTCCGACTTTGATTTTGAACTTAATTTATGCAAAAACTACATGTGCTAGAGCAAAACTTTTTTTCTCAAATGTTCCCCCAACGCTTCTCTACATCTCCATAAAAAAAATGTTTTAATTTCTTTTTATAAAATTTTTCACATTAGTATAATAACAGATATGGTACAGATCATTTCAACCTTTGTACTCTTCAGAAGTTGCGGTACACCTTTAGCAGACATCAAAATAATACGGCTTTGTGTATAATCAATTACGTTAGTGCTTACCGCTTCGGCTATTTTCAATATAAACTATCGACACTAACAAAAACGTTTTATAAAAACCATCAACCTTCTGTTGGCTCTCGTCATTCCCACCTTTATACCAAGGTACTCCATATCCTTCCAATCCCACCCCCCCCCCCCCCCCCATTCATATTATTTTCAGGGGACCTAGAGGTGGTGCGAAGATCGTTATTGGCATACCAAGAAAGAGTGGCCTAAGCGGAACATTCATTTTTGGATTTCTGGTGGGGACAACGTATGTTGTAGAAATTTCCTCCACCTACGGAGAAGAATTTAGTTACCCGTTTGTCCTTAGGCCAGTGTTGTTCAACCAATGTTTGGGTTGGTTGCCTGGTATGCCGTGGGTTTTTGACCCCACCTCGGCCTACTATCTAGCTGCCTCTTATAGTATAATGCTAGCCATACACTTGAGATAAAAATTAGGATCCATTAAAACAGACCAATGTGTATCCCGACGGCGGTATCGTGTTGGATTGTATATTCGGCAAAAAAAGCTACCACATTGAAAAATCCAATTTAGATCGTATATTTTTTTTTTTTTTACGAGAATGTCATCGAAATTAATGCCGTTTTATCGGCCATTGTGATGTTTTTTTTTTAAAGGGGAAGCCTCTCATAAGTTGGTCGGGAACAGTATATGAGTTTCCCGATGTTGCCAGACCAATTAAAAAATTTTGAACATGTCAAAAAATTACGACGTAAAAGACAGCAATTACGATCGTTTTTATCGGTTGTACCATGTGGACATGTGCGGATTTCAGGCCGGATAAAATGTCTTCCATTGGTTGGTTTTAATGGATCGTAATTGTATCTGAGTGTATGGCCAGCATTATACTATAAGAGGCAGCTAGATAGGAGGGCTAAGCAACCGCATCCTCACGAGTGGGTCCGTGTTATAACACGAATCAGCTGTATAAGTCTTATACTATAAAGGCAGCTAGATAGGAGGGCTAAGCAACCGCATCCTCACAGAGCCGGTCCGTGTATAACAAGATCGGCTGTATACAGTCTACTTATATAGCCGATCCGTGTTATACATGGACAATACTCTGTGAGGAGCGGTTGCTTAGCACACAGTCCTCCACAGACCAGGGCGGTGTTTTTGGCTCTGCTTGGTATATTATCTGCGTTCCACTGGGCCCTGCTGATGATGTACCTACGGCAGGGCCTTAAGTGTGCCGGATTTGCGTTTATCGTCGGTGCCCTCCAAATTTTTTTCTGAAACAATTGTGTCCTTTGCCCAAAAAAGGTTTAAAACACTGTCTATGCTTCTGCGGCTAGCTTTCATGTGAAAATTCGTTCAATGTGTTTACAAGGAGTCATAGTGAGGAGGGAGGACCCCAGCCAATACATAGTTGTTAGGTAGATTAATGGAAAAAGATTATGAGGGATTAAAGGTGTTATGGGGGGCTTAAAAAAAAAGTTTCTGTGTGCCCTGATATACAACCAGTATGGTCAGAAATGGGCTTACTCCCTGGTGCTCCTTTTTAAATCAAAACTTTCCAAGATGACGACATTGAAACTCATTGCGAGGAGTGGACAGAAACACTGACTTCTAAAAGATAAAATTCCCATTAGTGGGATTCTAAGGCCCTGAACCATATCAGGAAATTACAATTCCATTATATTGTACGAGGGGCAGCAACCTTATGTGTTTGGAAACATTTGGAAAGATCTTCAACAAACTCATGAAAGGAGATTTAGATATAGGGGGTTGGGGTGTGTTGAAACTTACGAATTGATTCATACGGTCGAGAGGGGGGGCAATTCATTTTAAGAGGAAAAAAACTTTTTTGTGATGTCTGTCGGGCATCGCACTATGGCGGAGGTAGGAGAAGGAGGGGACAAGGAAATGAACAAGGCTTAAAGGTTTTTGAGGGAGGAGGCGAACAGTATTATATTGCTTTGGGGCTGCTGTCCTTGATAGTTGGTATAATTGAATTCTTTCCACCGTATGGGTTTGTGCGCCTCCATCTAGAATTAACGGTTAGCTAATCCAAAAACACAACCTTAACCAGGTTTATAAGCAGTCTATTCCTACATGCTTCTTGGGATTACTATTCAGCTTCAATTCACCTCCAAAAGGGGTTCGTGGTTAGGAGGGCGCAATGTCCTCAAAAATGGAGACACAAGCAGTGATATATAACCTTCTAACTCACTATGTATTCTATCAGGGGAGGACCTGGCACTACATAAAACAGGTGATTATATACCTTCCAATTCACTATGTATTCCATCAGGGAGGACCCGAGACTACTAGCAGTGATTGATATATACTTCAATCACTATGTATTTTATCGCGGGAGGGAGCCAAGCCACACCATGCCTGGTGATTATATACCTCCCAAGTCCACGATGTATTCTACGGGAGGGAAAAAAAAACCCTTGCAACTACATAGCCAGTGATATTACGCCAATCACTATGTATTTCATTCAGGGAGGACCCGGCCACTAATAAGCAGTGATATATACCTTCCAATCACTATGTATTTATATCAGGGGGGGACCCCCCAGGCAACTACATAGCTGTGATATATACCTCCAAATCACTATGTATTCTATCAGGGAGGACCTGAACTACATAGCAGCGATATATACCTTCCAAATCACTAGGTATTCTATAAGGAGGACCACGGCAACTACATTTTTTTAGGCAGTGAGATATACCTTTCCAATCATTATGTATTCTATCAGGGAGGGGGGGGACTGCACTACCATAGCAGTTGATATATCCTTCCAATCATTCGATTCCTATCAGGGAGACCCGGTCATTACATAGCATGTGATATTTTACCTTTCCAATCATATGTAGTCTAGAGGGAGGACAGGCAAAAGACATAGCAGTGATCTTTATATTAGTATCATACCTTCCAATATTATGTTATTCTTCATGGAGGACCCTGGCACTCAATAGCAGTGAATATACCTTCCAAAATTATGTATTCTATCAGGGAGGGACCCGGCAATACATAGGCAGTGATTATATACCTTCCAATCAATATGTATGTCTATTCAGGGAGGGACCAGGGCACTACATAGCAGTGAATAACCTTCCAATCATTATGTATTCTAGCATGGGAGGAGCCCGGCAATGACATAAGCGTGATATATACCTTCCAATATTATTTATTTCTATCAGGGAGACCCGGCACTACATAGCAGTGGGATAAACCACAATTCCAAACCTGTATTCTATCAGGGAGGACCCGGCACTACATAGTTGTTGGTAGATCTAATGGAAAATGGAGTGATGTAAAAGTGTAGGCTTGATAATTGGTCAGACATTGTCATGGAATGGTCATACTCCCAGAGAAGCCTATTTAAAAATAATAAAACGAATGCCGTGTAATTCTTTTCACAAAAATGACTTCCTCTGCAAGTGGCCACCGTTTCACATTGGGAAGAATCGGAAGTAACAGCCGATAGCCTTAGACATTGAGATTTCCATTACCTCTGTTATAGGAAATGCTCAGTGACCAATAAAAGGGCAGCGATGATTATGGTTACTCTAGTACAGCTCCGTAGTCATTATGTAAATGTAACAAGCAAATGTTCCAGTTCAGTGAACGGTGCATTTTTAATTATGAAGCAACAAGTACATCTATGTAGGATACAATCTCCGGAGAGAAAAAATTATTAGAACAGGTCTGAGATTATAGAATTTGATTTGTTCGGTTTTAAAAATGTAAATGTCGGCAGAAATTCGAATGGATTAAGAAATGAGGGCCCATCTGGGAAAGAGCAGGGATTGGCCACCCAGAGCAGACACCATGGTGAATGGGTGCTTGACTGGGTGGGTTGCGAGGAAATCTACCGGGAGGGAAGTGACGCCAGCAGAGGGGAGGGGCTGGATCCCTCCCTCCCTTGGTTAACCTCCCTAGCGGTATGCCCGTATTGTGCCGTTGTTTGGGAGATCAAAGGTGATCATCAGTGGTGCGGGCGTTGTGGGCCAAAAAAATGACGCCCTTCTGCGTCACCGATGATGCTGAAGAGGAAGTGCCGGAATCGATCGGCAGGGTCAGTCATGATAATCGCCTCGGGCTCGCCAAGGATAGGCAAGTATTCCCAGTCCCAGCTCGGGCAGAGTTTGTTTTGTAAATCGGGAAAACTGCCAGGGAGGTTAAGATAGTTAAGGGGTTAATGTAGGGTACATATTGGGGTTATTTGGTATTATATTTTATGATATTTTGCCATGTCACTAGTCTAGTTTTGGTTTGTTGTCCTTGTGGGTCCTTGGCAGTGCCCAAGAAATAAAATTGGATAGGCATGGGTGATGTCCTGGTGGAGGGGTGGTGGAACTGCAGGCTCTTATGGGGGTCTATGACCCAGGTGGTATTTGGGGGAAATGTTGGCGTTAAAGGGGAGGTTGGTTCTGATAAATTTGGAGATCAGTTGTATACTAAAGGGGGCACTGCCAGGGAGCATTGCTTTATAATGTAATGGTTAAAGTTATTGATTGATGTGATTGATACTGGTTGTTTAATCTGTGGCCTGGAAAATATATTCAATACTTTTTCTGAAATGTTTATGATAGTGTACTTGCGGGTGCACAAAGCCAATGCATGGTAGTGTTTTTCTGTATATGTTGTCAGTGTTCTCCCCAGATTTTTTTTTCAGCCGGGCGGCGCGATGACGTCATGACGCGATGACGTCATCGCGCCGCCTGCACCGGTCCGGCGGCCTCTCTGATAGGCTGCCGGCCAGCGGCAGCACACAAGTCCTCTGACAGGCGGCGCCTCCCCATTCTTCAGGAGCGCGCCGCAGCCACTGAAAGACTCCGGCCCGCGGCCCCGGTAGTATGCCGCGGGCCGGAGTCTTTCAGTGGCTGTGGCGCGCTCCTGAAGAATGGGAGGCGCCGCCTGTCAGGCTGCTCGCTGCTCGCTGTGTGCCGGGCGGGGACCAAAATCTCCCGGACGGGCCGCCCGGCCAATCTGCTTTGGGGAGAACACTGTGTTGTTGAGATGAGATGCCATTATTCTGATCACATGATGGGATATTATAGTGTTACCCAACCAGAGGTACTGTCCCCTTTAAGACTCCAGACCATGATCCCCCTGGGGATAGGGGGGATATAAGTGAAGGTTGATAAGGTGGCTTTATGTGGTTGTGTCTGATGGAATAGGAGTAGCTGGGCACGTTACCTGTGACCCACATCATTGTGGGCAGCCGGTGAGCGCAATAGCATGCCTTTAAAATCCCCAGCTACAAGGAGCCCCTGATTATACAGCTGGGTACCCGTGCCAGTGTGTCTGTGGGGTGGCGGGCAGCCCAGACCACTCGGTGCAGACCCGATCATTATTGGGGTCCTGCCGGTGTCTAGACACTGCAGTTCATGTCCTCCCAATATTATACCTATACTCAGCAATACCAAGATGTGGAGCAGAAAAGTAAATAATAAAATGCATATTGCCAGGTTGATGAATAGGAGATCAGCGCTGCTACTATACCTATATATCAGGAGCTCATTGTCACAGGAGGCACTGCCCAGATGGTTGTGTTATTGTGTCCATATGCCAGTCCTCTTCAGAATGCCAGACACAGTGTGCCCACATGCTATACACATCATTTCAGGGTTGCTGGATTATTTATTTTGTCCAGCCAGTTACTATGTTCAGAACTGTCCCCGGACCATTCATTTATTCAATACATTCCTGTCCGTTTACTGCTCGAGGCTCAGAATCACACATGGGTATAATTCCGAGCACCTAGCACAATCCACATGGAACAATCATCACACGCAGCCACAATATAATCCTACATCCCACAGTATTCAAAAAATACTTCATGCATCTGACATATAAGCCAAAATAATATCACAGGAAACATGTATCATTTTACAGAAATACACACACGAAAAACAAAAATTATATAGATTTCTATATATACCATATTTTTCGGACTATAAGACGCACTTTTTTACCATTAAAATATATGGGAAAGTGTCCCATAGTCAGAATATGTAAAAACATTTATTTTTTGTCCCAACCATCCTGGGAGTTAAAGCTCTGCACCCCAGGAGGCAGAAATTTGTTCCATTCCCTCCAGCCAAGCCAAAAAGCCACTGCCAAGAAGAGTTCTTATCTGCATTAGCACTAGCAGTACCCATTCTCTGAACACACTGACCAACTAATAGAGAGACACCTTTTACAATAAGATAGCATTAGTTGCTTATTTACATTAACATTCTGCATAGAAATAAATACATTTTGTGGCACAGACTCATATCTTCTCCCATATGTAAATAGCTGCTCATGGGTAAGTTGTTAGTGCCAGATCGTGAAATGTATCTCTCCATAAGTTGGTCAGTGTGTTCAGAGAATGGGTACTGCTTTTTTTTTATTTGCTGTATTTTTCTGACCTTTTCCCCCAATAGAAAAATGTCTGTGTGTCCAAATATGTCCCAAACATCCCTCTTCATTCTATGCCAAGGCAGCTGCCTGGAGGGATAATTCAGCTGTATTACCACTAGCAGTACCCATTCTCTGAACACACTGACCAACCAGCTAAGTGAATTGAAGCTATTTAGATGAGTTGTGTATATTTACATTAACATTCTGCATTGCAGTACAATGGTTATGTGACAGGCTCATATCTCCTCCCATATGTAATATGCTCATTGGTAAGTTGCTACTGCCAGATTGTAAAATGTGTCCATAGGTTGGTCAGTGTGATCAGAGAATGGGAACTGCTAGTGTATAGACACATGGTAAAGTTTCAGCCCTGACACTCTGCTGGAACATTCTGTATATTCACTTGATATCTGAATGGCTATCTCTGTCTGTCAAACTTTGGGTGCGTCTTATAGTCTGAGAAACACGGTAATTGCGTCTTATAGTCTGAGAAACACGGTAATTGCTCAAAATTTTACTTCAATAGCAGGTGAAAATAGCAGGTGTGCATATATTCAACTAGGATCTGTTGATCTCTACACATATACACATGGATTCCATTACCTGGTATTGAAGTCCTTCCTATATTCCTATTTTTCGGACTATAAGACGCACCCAAAGGTTTGGAGAGAAAATTAGGGACAAAAAAAACAGAAACACAGCCATTCATATAACAAGTGAATATACAGAATGTTCCAGCATAGTAGACAGGACTGCACCATGCACTATTGATTCTATCACAAGGCCAGTGCCAGGAGGGAGGTTTTCACTGCAGCAAAGTGTACAGGGCTTTAGCATTAGTCTATACACTATTCTCTGAACACAGAGACCAACTTATGGAGATACATATCTTGCAATCTGGCACTAACAACTTACCCATGAACAGCTATTTACATACACGTATGAGTCTGTGTCACAAAATGTATTTATTGCAATGCAGAATGTTAATGTAAATACACAACTCTTGCTGTCTAATTGTAAAATGTGTCTCTCCATAAGTGGGTCAGTGTGTTCAGAGAACTCCTAGTGCTAATGCAGATAAGATCTCTTCTTGGCAGTGGCTTTTTGGCTTGGCTGGAGGGAATGGAACACATTTATGCCTCCTGGGATGCAGGACATATTCGGACCATAAGACACAGGGACACTTTCTAAGTTAAAAGATAAGTTTCACCTCCAAAAATCTATCTACTTACTAAAGCTAGGCGGCTCGATTTTTTAATTGATTAGAGCACAATGGGGACCAAGTATCGAACTGGATACTCGATTGCACGTTAAAATCGCGTCCACAGTGGGGACACGACCATTGAAATGACCACGGTCCGGGCCAATGTTGGGACAAGCCTTTGTTAATGAAAACTGTAACAAACACATCTATTGAGCAAAGAAAATACAAATATGTCATATTTTGTTTCTCTCATTAAAGAGGAAATTTTTGACAAAAGTCTTTAATGAAACAAAATATCATTTTTATTAATGGCGGATCGATTAATCAGCATCATTAACAAAAAAGATGCACTATTCAAAGTATTGAGGCCAACATCCCAAATACATATTTACTGCCTAATAACGAGCCCCCCAACTAAACTGAATTCCCCCTGAGAACAAACGCAAGGGTGAGGGGACTTTAACGGCCAACGGTGTATGATAAAAGAGGTAAATAGAGTTCAAAACAATAGCAATTTAATGGACATGATTGATAAAAACATAGGACATTTCAATGTTGGTAGATGTTAGAAAATAAATAATTGACCAGGTGTTGAAGAGATCCATGAGTACAGAGTACAAAAAAAGCATGTAAATACAGACATAAATAAAACTAGTAAATACGTCAGAATGAAGGTCCTGCAACAGCAGGATTAGCCCCAACGTGCGTTTCGATAGACTTCCTCAGGGGGTGTCTTTATCCAGGTTGAATAATCAACACCCAGAAACCAATGTAAAACCAATGTAACAGAAACCAATGTAACATTGAGCACTAGGAGCCCAGACACCGACCCCTGACGCTTACCTGACCTTCTATACTGCTAACCTCACTACTTTATTACCTACTACGAAAAGTTTCTCTTTATGCTGGCCATACACATGCCGATAAACG
>CM070042.1:5885538-5897230 GCA_036250615.1 Ptychadena robeensis | reverse complement strand
TTTTGGTAGAACAGAAGTTGATTGTACAGAAATTGTATGGTAAGATTGTAAGGTGTATGGAGGCCTTTAGCAAATTGTCACCCTTCTGAAGAGGATTTCTGCAATGAAACTTCCATATTTCATGGGGTACATTGACCCCCCATCAGTGACTAATACTTCATACTAAATCATTGAAGTCACATACGCATGACATAAGTTTGAAAACTTTTTAAAATTTGAAGCAATCCTTGCATGAAGGCGTTTCCTGTTACTGGGTGACAACAATCCCTGCCGTGTCACCCTCACACTGGAATTACTGTCTTGTGTGCGCTGTGTTGTCTTGAGCTTATGAATAATTCTAGGATTAAAAAAAAAAAGTTTTTTAACTGTAGTATGAAAGTTTTTATTATTTGTATTTGGATAGTATGGGGAAGGCTGCATTGGAGAGATTCCTTTACTTCCTGTGCGGCTATGAAATGAGATGACAGCACTGGCAGATGTACAAATTCTCATTTACATGAAGCGCTGTCAGGTTTTTGTTGTGGTTTTTATACTTGTTGCAGTTCCTGTGTGGGAAGAGGTTACCTGTAGAACAGGAAGTCAAAGGGAAGTCTCTCAAAAGCTGGCCATACACCTTTAGATCTCTCTGTCAGATATCCTTTAGATCTCCCAACAACTATGTAGTGCCGGGTCCTCCCTGAACACAGGTAGACTTGATGGTTTAGAAATTCCCTCATATTACATGGTTTTGGTAAAACAAAAGGAGATCTAAAGGAAATCTGACAGAGAAATCTAAATGTGTATGGGGACCCTAAGGGCTTGTTTCCACTTGAAGCGGAAGCCCGCGGTCATGCACGGCGCGGATACATCCGCGCCCATTCTATTCAATGGCGCTAGTCCCCGGCCGCGGAATCGCGCGGACCGCCGCCTAAAAACTTGGTCGACCGAGTTTTTAAGCGGCGTTCCGCGCGATTCCATGGCCGCCCAGCACTGACCGCGGCCATAGGGGTGAATGGCCGCCGCTAAAAACCGCATGAGATGCGGTTCTTAGCAGCAGCGGTTCTTAGCGGCGGCAATTGCGCCGCCGGTTTCCACACAAAAACAAAGCCTTAGTCTTCCACTCCACTACGTGTGATGGACGTGTTAACACAGTAGTTCCCAAACTGGGGATGGGCCCCCCTGGGGGGTATTAAGGTATTCCAGGGAGGTTCTTGACCTGTGGGTGCACAGGTACGGAGAAGGGGGCATTGCACTCCCTTGCAACTTCCCACCCCACTTGTGGGCTTGTTTAGGTTTTCGGACCTGCCGATAAATTGTGTGAAAATCTATAGCTTAAAAGTGTAATTCGGCCCGAAATCACCCACCAAATCGATGTCTGTAATTCTTAAATTGATTTCATTACTTAGGATAGGGACCCCCGTCCAAAGTAACTGCCGGCACACAAAGGGTAGGAGCGGCCGTGCGTGATGACGTCATCACACAGGGTCGCCGTGCCTGGAGATCGGCTGAAGATCTACATGTCTATGGGGGGGGCTTTAGAAGCAGCTCTGATGAGACCCCTGTGAAATGGTCATTAGAAGCCCAAGGGGGTCCTGACCCTCAGGAACAGAACCATTGCTCTGGCACATGTAGTTTGTGCATAAAACATTTGACTTGACTTTGAACCTAATTTATTCAAAAACTACATGTGCCAGAGCAAAAATAGTTTCAATAAGTTTTTTTTTCAATTGTTCCTATGATCTTTTCTACATCTCCTCCATACATTTTTGGTGATGATTCCATCTTTAGGGGCTTTGCAAGTCACTCATCAAGTCCATGCACGTTTAGTTTCTTGACTTGAGTATAAGCCTTGACTTGAGTCTAAGCCGAATTAAAGTTTTTGAGCACATTTCAGGTGATGAACAATTTGGCTTATATTTGAGTTTATATGGAAACTTGGCTGAGCAGGACATTCTTCCCATTTTATAACTCAGCCATGGGCGGGAAGACAAGAGTGCACAGTGCGCCCTATGTAATGTATGCATTCGCTCGGAGCCAGTATGGCATCTTGTGGGTGGTAGATGACATATGAGTCCAGCAGTAATCAGGAAGAAGAAACGTGCTGAAGAAACATCCACAGAAGTGACAGATCGGCGGTTATGACATGCAAGCATTCCTAAAGTGATGTGTACAGGGTCTGTAGACATCCAATCAGAATTCAGTATGCTTTAGTGGGATCAGTAGAAGTTATCAGCCATGAAAGCCAAAATCAACCCCTTTTCCATCTACTTTAAAGCCCCCCATGCACCACATACAATTACCATGCAATTTCTGTACAACCAACTTTTCTTCTACCAAAACCATGTAATATGAGGACCTTTCTACACCTTCCAATCACTATGTATTCTATCAGGGAGGACCCGGCACTACATAGCTGTGATATATACCTTCCAATCACTATGTATTCTATCAGGGAGGACCCAGCACTACATAGCAGTGATATATACCTTCCAATCACTATGTATTCTATCAGGGAGGACCCGGCACTACATAGCAGTGATATATACCTTCCAATCACTATGTATTCTATCAGGGAGGTCACTATACTACATAGTTGTTGGTAGGTCTCATGGAAATTGTATGGAGGAATCTAAAGGTGTATGGGGGGCTTAAGAGTGCAGCATTACTAGAACCTGATTAAATAGTCCTGAAATTTCAAATAAAATGTAACAGAAAGAGGTTGTTAAACCCCCCCATACACCACATACAATTACCATGCAATTTCTGTACAATCAACTTTTCTTCTACCAAAACCATGTAATAGGAGGACCTTTCTACACCTTCCAATCACTATGTATTCTATCAGGGAGGACCCGGCACTACATAGCAGTGATATATACCTTCCAATCACTATGTATTCTATCAGGGAGGACCCGGCACTACATAGCAGTGATATACACCTTCCAATCACTATGTATTCTATCAGGGAGGTCACTATACTACATAGTTGTTGGTAGATCTGATTGTATGGAGGAATCTAAAGGTGTATGGGGGGGGGGGGTGCTTAAGTTGCAGGTCCCTCCCCGTGTGTGTGCCCCTCCTGACGATGCGCCCAAGTCTGCTGCCTCATGTGCCTACCCCAAGGCCTAAATTACTACACTACGGTACAATCACTGCTTGGTGAACAAACATCACAATGACCATTGCTAGAATACCACAACGAATGAGTCAAATGTTGTCATGGGGTTATCTATGGTGTCTCTGAGCTTTGATGACTGGAGCGTGTGCAGGTCTTTCAGTGCCCCGCCGCCGCCGCACCGCCTCTGACACATTGACATCAAAGACAGCCCAGGGGATTGTTTTCCTCTGTTTATGTGTTGTCTGCTGCAATGAGCCGCCCCTTTGTGGGAGAATGAAAGTCACTGCTGCTGTTTGTTTGTGTAAAGGCACATCGGACATGTCACTTTTCTGGTGCTGACAGCCGTGTTTGCACTTTGTTTTTAGGGTAATGCCACTCCGTAATTGGACAGCGGGTCTCGTTCATCGGCCTGGAAGTGTCTTTGTGTAGAAGTAAAGTAAAAGTGTGTAGAAGTAAAGAACCAGACATATAAAACTTTTTTAACTCTAGGAAAGTTTAAGTCCAAAAGAGTTGGGGAGAGGCAGAGGAAGAAAAATGTCCACTTCCTGTCCCTGGGGCACGATTTACACGGTCGTTTTCCAGGCTGCTGTCAATTGGGACAGGGCGCTCCTCAGGCGGGTGTCTACACACTCTTGTTGCGGTAATCGTTAGTTTACAGAGCGTTTCAAATCCACCTTTGTGAACGAGCTCTTGTGTGTGGGTGTCACTAGGATAGGAAGCCACTGGCTTCAAAACATGGTTCATTTATATGGTTTAGTGTGCAGCATCATGCAGGTGGGTGACTAGGTTTGGTGTCACCTGGTGCCAGAAACCCATGGTGTCACTATTATTATCATTTATTTATATAGTGCCAACATATCACGCAGCGCTGTACAATACATTAGAGTAGAGATACAACACACAGGTATAGGATATGACACAGGAGGAGGAGAGGACCCTGATCCATAGAGCTCACACTCTATTATTATTATTATTATCATGTATTTATGTAGCACCAACATATGACACAGCGCTGTACAATACATTAGAGTAGAGATACAACACACAGGTATAGGATATGAGACAGGAGGAGGAGAGGACCCTGCCCGGTTGGGCTTACAGTCTAATAGGTCACTATATCTATATATTTAAAATGTGTGTGTTTGTAAATATAGTTTTAGTTATTTTAGTAGGCGACAGTCCTCTGCCCCTGCTGTGTGTGTAAGCATGTGTGTATACAGTGGCTTGCAAAAGTATTCGGCCCCCTTTCCCACATGTTGTCACATGACAGCCACAAACATGAATCAATGTTATTGGAATTCCAGGTGAAAGACCAATACAAAGTGGTGACACGTGAGAAGTGGAAGGAAAATCAGACATGATTCCAAACATTTCTTACACATAAATAACTGCGGGGGTGGAGTGTGCAGCTAGGGCTGGACGATATGGCAACAATTTATACCACGATATATTTCTTAATTTTGGTCGATACAATATAATATCGATATGGACAATATTAAAAAGCCTCAGGAAAAACTACTAAGGACACAGAAAATGGATGTCTGCGAACTGAATTTGTAAATTGTATAATATCTCCAGGCTTCTCCTATTAAAATTATTATGAGGCTGATCTCCATTTGCTGGGTGGATATGAGCAATGGCACAGGGGAGGCTGATCTCAACGGGTCCCCTGCTCCATGGGCTAACTAGGCAGCTATCAATAGTCTCTGTGACCGCCAATCTTCTGTCTTCTGATTTATGTCTGATTTGTTCTAGTGCGTTGCAGCCTCACCCACTATTTTTGTGTCAGCTGCCAGCAACCCCCAGCACAGCTCAGTGCCAGCAGCGCTACGGTATGGGCAGCGCACCTCCCCTCAACTGATATCCCTGTATCACTGAGAGTTCATTCTATGGACAGGGGACATGTCGGGATCAGCCTCCCCCCTCTGTGTCCCCTGTCCATAGCAGAATGAATGTCAGTGACACTAAGAGGCTGATCTCGATGGGTCCCCTGTTCTATGGAGATGTGCTTCCCTGTGCATAGCTTCAGCAAAGCATAGAGGAGGAGTTACTAGATCACTGCGCCCGCTAGAGATGTAAAATTTCCGGAAATTTTGAAGCTTGGAAAAAAACCCGGAAAAAAATGGAAATTTTCGGAAAAATTGAAAAAAATGCTCCATTCAACATTTCTTTTTCTTTTCCAGACTGAAAGTCATTCTGTTACTTTAGAAACATAAAGTATAACTATGGACAATGTTACTGGGCATAAAATGATCACAACTTGTATAATAGAAATATAGTGACTATCACAGATCACACAGAACTGACTTTTATAATGATATTTATTTGTATTGTAACAAATGGAGCAACAATCTCCTGAACTGTTTACTAGTTTCTGTGGAACAAAAAAAAACTCCAGAAAACAATATTTAAAACCAGAAGTAACAATTTCTCCTATTTCCTGCTGGCAGCTGGCCTGGGCATGAATGGGGATGAGGTTTAATCAGAATCATTTTGTGTGCTGTAATCATCAGTATCAGTTTCAGTCTCTGCTTCTGCATCTACTCTGCTGTGTCTGTCATCATCACAGTTATTATGGACGTCTGAAAAGTTATTATGGACGTCATTCATCATGCCATAATATATTTTTTCAATTTTTCCAATTTTTCGGAAAAAAAACTAAAAATCTTCAGGGAAAAAAAAGTTTTTTTTCCAAATTTTCCCGTTTTTTTTTCGAGCTTCCCATCCCTAGTGCCCACACATCTCAATGGGGAGGCATGGGACGGCAGCGTGATCTCTCTCAGGGAAAGGGGGGCACGGCAGAGGAAGTGCTCGCCCATGGTGAAGATCTCCCTGGGACCGCCCCTGACTGAACGTCATTCAGTAACGAATGATACGATTTGTAAACACATTTCCGATATTTCGATATACATTTCTGACATTTCGATATACAATTATATCACAATATATATTTATATTGAATTATTGTCCAGCCCTATGTGCAGCGTAATTACCCACACTCCCCCGAGTGAAGCTGCTGGCATCATGTGATAGGTATAGTGCTGTATGGGCCCGGTGTACGTTCAGAGGCCTGAAGGGAGCCCCTCTGCTAGGAGAAAGAGCGGAGAGCCTCCTATCCTCTGCATGACCCTCCTCCTTTACCTTGATGTCTCATTTCAGCCTGAAATCTGGTTCTGATTAATCTTTGTTTCTTGTGGAAAATGTACATTTATTCCGGTCTTGAAATCTATAAAAATATACAAAGCGGGCCTGTCAAATCTCACGGAATGAACTGTCTCATTCCCTGGCACACTGCTGCATTCTTTTCAGAGAGCTCTCTCTGGTGTGCAGACACTCTTGGCTTTTTGCTGTCTCAGTCTCCCTTGCGGGCAGGCGGGTTTTTTTTTTTTTCTTCTCCCGACAAGGCCTTCACTTTCATGTATCAGGAGCCCCATGTAAATAGGAGGGGAACGTAGGAGCACGAAAACAGACATAACTTCTCTGTAAACAAGCTGAAAGTACAAATAAAAGTGAATAGTGGGGAGGGGTTGGAACCCCTGTCTGGTTTTTGTTTGTCCAACCTCTCACCTCTCCAATCTCTCGCCCCTTATTAGGCAAAGTACGTGTGATATTTTATTAAAAAGGTAATTTTCCATATGTATTCAGATTCGTGTCCAGGAATGGACTAATTATTGTCTATGACACAGCTTGGAGGCAAGATCGTGGTCCTCAGGACTAAAAAAGGGTCTTGCATCAATGAGAGGAAAGAAAATGTTGGTGGTAAGGAGAATAAAATGCAGTTATGTTATTGGTCAATGAGAGAAAAAAATACCCATACATCAGTGGTCAAATGGCTGAAGAAATGCCAATGTGCAAAGGGCTCAGTTTTTTTTAGCAATGTCCCTATAGCAGGAGTCAGTTGGTTTAGGAAATGTCCCTATGGCAGGGGTCAGTTGGTTTAGGAAATGCCTCTTAGGCAGGGGTCAGCTGGTGTAAGAAATCCCCCTATGGCAGGGCCCAGCTGGTATAAGAAATGCCCCTATGGCAGGGGTCAGCTGGTGTAAGAAATGCCTCTTAGGCAGGGGTCAGCTGGTGTAAGAAATGCCCCTATGGCAGGGGTCAGCTGGTATAAGAAATGCCCCTATGGCAGGGGTCAAAACAATAGTATTTGAAGGTATATATCACTGCTATGAGTTCTGGGTCCCCCCCCGATAGAATCATAGTGGCATTGGAAGGTATATTCACTGCCTTGTCGTGCTGGGTCCTCCCTGAATAGCATACATAGGTGTTTGGAAGTATATATCCGGCTATGTAGTGCTGTCTTCCCCCCCTGATATAATACATATGATTGGAAGGTCTATGCACTGCTATGTAGTTCTGGGCCTCCCGGATAAAACTAGTGATTGGAAGGTAAACTAGACTGCTATATGCTGGTCCTCCCTTAATAGAATACATAGTGATTTGAAGGTATATGATCAGCTGCTATTGTGCTGGGTCTCCTAGTATACATATTACAGGACACGTCCACTATGTAAGGAGACTGACAAAGCCTCCAGTACTAAACTGTAATTCATGAAAAAAATGTTTTTCACTCATGTCTGCCGCCTATTTATCTCAGAGCGTCAATGCAGCTAGCATAAGGTTGATAACACCATCAATGTCAGAAGATATGAAGAACGCAAACGGAAAAACAGAGGTGTCTTTGGTGGTCAGCTGTGTTCTATAATCCGCCCTTCCATATGGTCCTCATACCCGCGCTCATTCTGTGTTGCGGAGACTGGCATTATAGTGTACACGATGGTCTATAAGAAGGGGCATTTCTTACACGGACAAAGCGGACTATCTTACACGTGAACCACTGCCAAAGGGGGCATTTCGTACACTGACCACTGCCAACGGGGCATTGCTTACACTGACCACTGCCAAAGGGGCCTTTCTTAACGGACAACTCCACGGGGCATTTCTTACCACGACCACTGCCATATAGTGGCGACTTCTTACAACGGACCACTCCATAGTGGCACTCTAAATCTCTTACAACAAAAACACAGCTGATAGCTTCATATGGGGGCATATCTACACCCACTTAACCCCCTGCCTAATAGTCATTTCTTTCTTTCACCAGGTGACCCCTGCCATAGGGCATTTTCTACAAGACCAGCCTGACACCCTGCCCTACGAGGGCATTTCTTTAACCAACTGAGACCCCTGCCATAGGCGCATTCTTAACCACTGACCCCTCCTCCATAGAACACATAACTTACCAAAAAAAGAAAACAAAAACAAAAACATACACCAGCTGCTGCTGCCATAAGGGCATATCTTAACCCCAGTCTAAACTGCTGCCATAAGGGCTTTCTTACAAAAAACACCAGCTGACCACTGTCATAGGGGCATTTCTTACAACATACTGACCACTGCCATAGATCAGTTTCTTACAACACACTTAAGCTGCCATAGGGGCATATCTTACAACAACACCAACACAAAACCAGCTGACCCCCTGCCTAAGATGCATTTCTTACAAACCAGCCTGACCCCTGCCTAAGAAGGCATTTCTAAAAAACCATGCTGACCCCTGCCTAAGGCATTTCCTAAAACCACTGGGCCGCCCTTGCCATAGGGGCATTTCTTATACAGCTGACCCCTGCCATGGGAGCATTTCTTATACCACACTGACCCCTGCCATAGGGGCATTTCTTATTACAGCTGAACCCCGCCCAGGGGGCAAAGTTCTTACACAACACACAAAAACCAGCGACCCCCTGCCTAAGAGGCATTATCTTACAAACCAGCGACCCTGCCATAGGGGCATTCTTATACCAGCTGGGCCCTCCATAGGGGGATTTCTTTCTTACAAACAAAAACTCGTACAACCAGTGACCCCTTGCCTAAAGCATTTCCGAAACCAACTGAACCCCTCCATAGGACATTTTTTCCTCCCTAACCAACTGACTACCCACTCCTAGCTATAGGGACTAATTTTGCTAAAAAAAACTGAGCCCTTTTGCCATTGGGCATTTCTTCTTCTTTCAGCCATTTGAGAACCAGGCTGATTATGGGTATGTTTTTCTCCTCATTGACATACATACCTAAACTGCATTTTATTTCTCTTCTCCTTACCACCAACATTTTTTTCTTTCCTCTCATTGATTTGCAAGCCCCCTTTTTAGTGTCCTGAGGACCACTCTTGCCTCCCCAACGGTGGTCATAGACAATAATTAGTCGCATTCCGGACACCGACATCTGAATCATCTGGAAAATTTACCTTTTTATAAAAAATAAATATCACACTACTTTGCCTAATAAGGGCGAGAGATTTGGCGAGGTGAGGGTGGACAAACAAAAACCAACATGGTTTCAACCCCTCTCCCCATCTATTCCTTTTTGATTTTTATTTCACCACCACAGCTTGTTTAGCAGAGAAGGTATTCTGCTTTTCGTGCTCCTAACCCTCGTTCCCCTCCTATTACTGGGGCTCCTGATACCTGAAAGTTGAAGGCCTTGTCGGAGAAAGAAAAAAAAAAAACCCGCCTGCCCGCAGGGAGACTGAGACGCAAAAATCCAAGATGTCTTCTGCCACACCAGGAGAGGCTCTCTGAAAAGAATGCAGCTTGTGCAGGGAATAGACAGTTTCATTCGTAGCTTTGAACAAGTCCCGCTTTGTATATTTTGATATAGATATTTCAAGACGGAATAAAATGTATCATTTCCACAAGAAACCAAGATTATCAGAACCGATTTCAGGCTGAAATGAACATAAGGTAAAGGAGAGGGTCAATGAGAGGCTAGGAGGAGTCTCTCCGGCTCTTCTTCTCCTAGCAGAGGGGCTCCTTCAGGCCTCTGAACGTACACCTGGCCCATACAGCACTAATACCTATCACATATCCAGCATGCTTCACACTCGGGGAGTGGGGTAATTACGCTGCACATAGGGCGCTGGACAATAATCAATATAAATTATCTTGTTATATAATTGTATAATATCGAAATTTCAGAAAATGTATATCGCAATATCGAATGTTTTATACAAAATACAAATCGTTCATTCGTTACTGATATGTACGTTCAGGCTCAGGGGCGGTTCCCGGAGATCTTCCCCATGGGCCGAGCACATTCCGCTCCGTGGCCCCCCTTTCCCTGAGAGAGATCACGCTGCCGTCCCCGTGGCCTCTCCCCATTGAAGTCCATTGTGGGCACTAGGGATGGGAAGCCTTCGAAAAAAAAACGGGAAAATTTTTTGAAAAAAAACTTTTTTTTCCCTAAGATTTTTATTTTTTTTGCAGAAGCGGGAAAAATGGAAAATTGAAAATATATTATGGCAGGCAATGATGAATGAGGACTTCCATAATAACTTTTCAGACTTCCTAATAACTGTGGATGATTGACAGACACAGCAAGTAGATTCAGAGCAGGACTGAAACTGAAAACTGAACTGAGATTCCAGCACACAAAAATGATTCTGATTAATACAACGCCTCTCCCCGCATTCATAGCCCAGGCCAGCTGCCACATGAAATTAGGAAAATATTGCTGTTACGCTACTTCTCTGGTTTAAATATTGCTTTTTCTCTTCCTTTCTGGAGTTTTTTTTTTGTTCCAACAGAACTATAAACAGTTCAGAGATTGTTGCTGCTCCTTTGGTTAACAATACAAAAAATATCATTTAAAAAGTCATTCTGGGTGATCTGTTATAGTCACTATATTTCTATTATACAAGATTGTGATCATTTCATATGCCCAGTCACCATTGTCCATAGTTCTACTTTATGTTTCTAAAGTAACAGAATGACTTTCAGTCTGGAAAAGAAAAAAATTTGAATGGAGCATTTTTTTTTCATTTTTTTTTTTTCTTTTTTTTTTCTTTTCTTTTCCGAAAATTTTCCATTTTTTTTTTTTCCTTTTTTTTTTCTTGTTTTTTTTTTTTTCGCGGGTTTTTTTCCAATGCTTCAAAATTTCCGGAAATTTTAATCCTAAGCGCGCGTGATCTAGTAACATACCTCTCACTCCATCCTCTATATCTTTGCTAAGCTTGCACAGGAAGCACAAATCTCCAAGAACAGGGGGACCCATCGAGAATCACCTCTTTAGTTCAACTGACCTTCATTCTCTGTATGGACAGTGGACACAGAGTGGGGAGCTGTCCCGACCATGTCCCCTTTTCCCATAGATGAATCTGCAGTGGATACAGGGATAATCAGTTGAGGGGAGGTGCGCTGCCCATACCGTAGCGCTGGCTGGCACTGAGCTGTGCTGGGGGTTGCTGGAGCCTGACACAAAAATATGTTGAGGCTGCCACGCACTAGAACAAATCAACATAATCAAAGACAGAAATTGTGTGGCGGTTCACAGAGACTATACTATTGATAGCTGCCTAGTTAGCCTCTGGAGCAGGGGACCCCGTTGAGATCATCCTCCCTGTGCCATTGCCTCAATCCACCCGCAAATGGAGATCAGTCCTCACCTCATAAATAATTTTAATAGGAGAAGGCCTGGAGATATTATACAATTTATACAATTCAAGTTGGCATACAAAAATCCATTTTCTCTTGTGTCCTTAGTAGTTTTTTCCTTGAGGCTTTTTAAATATTGTCCATATCGAGATTATATTGTCTC
>CM070042.1:5874743-5885513 GCA_036250615.1 Ptychadena robeensis | reverse complement strand
AGAGGATGATGTGGTCAAAATACTCATTTGCCTAATAATTCTGCACTCCCTGTATATCGTATCGACCAAAATTAAGAAATATATTGTGATATAAATTTTTGCCATATCGTCCAGCCCTACTCCAGACTGAATAGGATGTTGATTGGCGATAGAAGAGACTGGGAAAACGAGAAAGTTACAGAAAGTACATATCCAATGACGTATGGAGAACTTGATAATTACTGGCCGTAGCAGACACAAGAACATCACAGTATAAGACGAAGGTGTGTGGTCAGCTACGATGGAGCAGCCCATTGAGAAATGCTGGCTGCTCCGCAATCACTTCCCTCAAGTCTGAGCGGCCATGCAGGAGTTCCAAGGAGGTAGAGGAGCAGAGGCAGAGGGAAGAACTGCCTGTGGGCGGATCTTCCCTACCACCTGCTTGGTGCGTGAACGTAGACCAAGCCACCAACCAAGCTTTAGAGTTACAGGAGGTGAAGAAGCAGTTTCTTCTTCCCCGCCTTCACCTCCTGGTCCTCAAGTCTACCGGCTGAGCTTGAGTTACAGGAAGGTGCAGAGGAAAGGACCACCCACTGGTTGCTTCATGGTTCCACCCACCAGCTTAGCTTGAGTTTCAGGGAGGCACAAAGGCAGACGAAAGAACCCGGCTCGCTGTTTGCTCCGTGTTTCCACCCACCGGCTTAGCTTAGTTACAGGAAGTAGCAGAGGCAGAGGAAAGAACCACCCGCTTGCTGGTTGCTCTGTGTTTTCACCCACCGACTGAGCTTAAGTTACAGGGAGGCACAGAGGAAAGAACCACCCGATGGTTGCTCCGTGTTTCCACCCACCGGCTGAGTTTGAGTTACAGGGAGGCACAGAGGCAGAGGAAAGAACCCCCCGCTCGTTGGTTGCTTCATGTTTCCACCCACCGGCTGAGTTTGAGTTACAGGAAGGCACAGAGGCAGAGGAAAGAACCCCCCGCTTGCTGGTTGCTTCATGTTTCCGCCCACCGGCTGAGTTTGAGTTACAGGGAGGCACAGAGGTATAGGAAAGAACCACCCGCTGTTCCGTGTCTCCACCCACCTGCTGAGCTTGAGTTACAGGTAGGATGGTTGGATCTTCCCTCTGACAGCATCCATGCCTCCAAAAGCCAAGCTCAGTGCTTGGCTCCTTGGTAGGCTGCTTACAAATGAGTGATCCCCCCCCCTCCATGGCCAAATAGTCTTTCCTCCATGGGTGGTCATGCCTTCGCTCTAAAAGATGTAAATGTTTCCTCCGCGATTTTGGGTCTTATAGAGCAGAGTTTTATGGTTTCCTAAGCAGGAAAACAACGAGGAGAGTCAGGCTACCATGACCAGCACAGACTCTTTCCTTTAAACATTTCAGACACACGGGGCTCCTAGATCTAACAAGACAAAAGCATGAGCCTAGGCAGAGGGCAGTCTTAGGAGAATTCCACATCTGGTCAAAAAATCAGTCTGCCCATGGATGAGACAATCTCCTGTATGATGTCACCGACACGGACGCAGACTCATTAGTGGGCAACAAAGCGGTGGAGCTGATCTGCAGAGGAAAAGCGAGCCACCACTAGCTGAACTTCATTCTCTTACTGGTATTAAAAGAATTTCCCAACATGTGTTATGGGCAAAAAAGTACATAAACTGTCTCAGTACGTACATCCAGAAAGCCCTTAAGACCCACATACACCTTAAAGCTAGCCACACATGGTTCGATTGACTGTACAATCGATGTAATTCGATCGATTTTTTTAGTCGGTCGATTGAAAATTGAAGCATGTCCACATGGTACGATCGTTGAAATTCGATTTTAATTGTCATTTTGCTCGATCGAAATTTGATCGGACCAGTTGGAAAATTTTTATTGATTGTCCCCACATTGTGTCTCATTTTTTGTACTGTTGTTTGACCCGTCCAATTGAGATTCGATTCAATCAATGAACATAGTGTAACTTCTGGGAGGAGGGAAATGCAATACAGTCATTTAAACCATGCAAGCATGCATTGTAATGGCGACTGACACACAAGCATGCAAATGGCGATCTCTATGAATACATCTCCTATTGTAATGTGTGTCCCCCAGTGTCCTTTTGACACGATTATAATGTACTGGATAAAAATGCAAAGATATGACCTATGGGTTTTTGATCACTCTGTGACCATCATTGGTCACTTTTTGATCACTCTGTGAACATCAATGGTCCCTTTTTGATCACTCTGACCATCGCTTTTTGATTACTCTACGTTTAAAAACGATTAAATTCAATCTAAGTCGGGCTTTGATTGCATACTCAATGTGGTGTGTACTTCGATTCAATTACAATCGACATACGTTTTAATGATCGAAAACTTCGATCGAATTGATGATCGATTTGATGTCAATTGAACCATGTATGGCTAGCTTTAGATCACTCCATACAATTCCATTAGATCTACCAACAACTACGTAGTAGAGTGGTCTCCCTGATAGAATAAGTGATTGGAAGGTATATATCACTGCTATGTAGTGCTGGGTCCTCCCTGATAGAATACGGGATTGTTTTCCTCTGTTTATGTGTTGTTGCTGAAATGAGCCGCCCCTTTTGTGGGAGAGAATGAAAGTCATGCTGCTGTTTGTTTGTGTAAAGGCACATATGGACATGTGTCTATCTTTTTCTTAGTGTGTCTGACAGCTCGTTTGTTTTTTGGTTTTGCATGTTTGTGTTTTTGTGTTTTTTGTTTTGGTGTTAATTGCCTATATGCCCGTAATTTGTGATTTATTGGTTGTTGTTCTGTTGTCTATCGGCCTGTGAAGTGTCTTTGTGTATGATAGTTGAAAGTAAAAGTTGTAGAAGTAAAGAACCAGCTATATAAAACTTTTTTAACTCTAGGACAGTTTAAGTCCAACAGAGTTGGGGGGAAGAGGCAGAGGAAGAGAAAGAAAAATGTCCATACTGTCCCTGGGCACGATTTACACGGTCGTTTCCAGGCGGCTGTCAATTGCGGCACAGGGCGCTCCTCCGGGGGTGTCTACACACTCTTGTTGCGGGTAATCGTTAGTTTACAGAGCGTTGCAACAAATCAACCCTTTGTGAACGAGCTCTGTGTGGGGGGGTCACTAGGGATAGGAAGCCACTGGCTTCAAAAACCATGGGTCATTTATACTGGTTAGTGTGCAGAATCATGCAGGTGAGCGTGGGTGACTAGTGTTGGTGCTCATCATGGTGCCAGAACACCTCTGGTGTCACTAGATTATCATGTATTTATTATAGTGCACAACATATGCACGCAGGACTTTGTACAATACATTAGAGTAGAGATACAACACACAGGTATAGGTATTATGACACAGGAGGCACAGGAGGAGGAGAGACCCCTGACACCATGGAGCTCACACTATATTATTAGCAGTATTTATGTAGCACCAACATATACTGACGCAGCGCTTGGACAATACATTATGATGTGGGAGATACAATCTATACTAGGTTTATTATGTGAGTATTGATCACACAGTGATAGTAGGATTGCAGTAGTACTCCTATAATGATCCCATGGTGAGACTGTCTATCACTCTTATTTTATTATTTAGTATGTCACATGTTATTTATGTGAGTCACCATTATACATTATGTACCGCATATATGCGTCGTGTACAATTACATTTTAGATTAGAGTATATACAACACACAGGTATAGGATATGACCAGGAGAGGAGAGACCCTGATTCATAGAGCTCACACTCTATTATTATTATTAGTCTAATCATTATTTTAGTAGCACCAACATATAAACACAGCCGCTGTACAATACATTAGGTAGAGATACAACACACAGGTATAGGATAGACACAAGGAGGTAGGAGAGGACCCTGATCCATGAGAGCTCACACTCTATTGATTATTATTATTATATGTATTTTATGTGCACCAACATATGGACACAGCGCTGTACAAATACATTACGGTACGGGGCGATACCAAACACAGGTATAGGATATGAGACGGAGGAGGGAGAGACCTGCCGGTTGGGCTTACAGTTCTATAGGTCACTATATCAATATTTAAAATGGTGTGTTTGTTGTAAATATAGTATTTTTAGTATTTTAGTAGGGCGACCAGTCATATGCCCTGCTGTGTGTGTAAGCCATGTTGTGTATAAGGGCTTGCAAAGATTCGGCCCCCTTGTCCCAATGTTGTCACATGACAGCCACAACATGAATCAAGGTTATTGGAATCCAGGTGAAAGACCAATACAAAGTGGTGACACGTGAGAAGTGGAGGAAGGAAATAAGACATTGATTCCAAACATTTCTTACACTAAATAACTGCGGGGGTGGAGTGTGCAGCTAGGGGCTGGACGCTTCTTGGCAACAGATTTATACCACGATATATTCTTAATTTTTGGTGCGAGACAACATATAATATCGGATTATGGACAATTATTCAAAAAGGCTCACAGGAAAAACTACTAAGGACACAGAAGAAAAATGGATGTCTGCGAACCCTGAATTTGTAAACTTGTTATAATATTCCAGGCTTCTCCTATTAAAAATTATTATGAGGCTGATCTCCATTTGCTTGGTGGATAGGAGGGAGCTAATGGCCAGGGGATGAGCGGGCTGATCTCAACGGGTCCCATGCTCAATGGGCTCTAACTAGGCAGCTATCAATAGTCTCTGTGGGAAGACCACCCGCCACATCAATCCTCTTCTGTCTTTGATTTCGTCTGATTTGTTCTAGTGAGTTGCAGCCTCACCCACTATTTTTGTGTCAGGATTGCCAGAAACCCCCAGCACAGCTCAGTGCCAGCAGCAGCGCTACGGTATGGGCAGCGCACCTCCCCTCAACTGATATCCATGTATCACGAGAGTCCTTTCTATGGACAGGGGATCATGTCGGGATCAGCCTCCCCCCTATGTTGTCATCACCATAGCAGAATGAATGTCAAGTGACACTAAGAGGCTTATCTCTTGATGGGTCCCCTGTTTTGGAGATGTGCTTCCCTTGCATAGCTCAGCCCCCCCCCCCCCCCAAAGCGGATAGAGGATGCAGTTACTAGATCACTGCCCGCCCGCTGAGATGTAAAATTTCCGGAAGATTTTGAAGCTGGAAAAAAAAACCCGGAAAAAACAAGAAAAAAAAAATTGGAATATTTGGAAATGTTTGTTTTCTGGTATTATTTATTTTTTTTTTTTATTATTCTTGTTGAATCAATAAAATATTAAATAATATGGTCGCACCACATTTGTGTCACAACAGTTTTCTTTTTTTCTTTCAGTACTGAATGATTTTTTTTGTTATAATATTTTTTTTATCATTCTGGATACTATTATTGAATATAGTCTATTTTAAAGTCTAATCTAGGTATCAATGTTACTGGGCATTTAAATATGTATCTAAACTTGTTGATAATTTATAGTAAATATTTTATTGACGATCATACAGATCTACACGAGAACTGTGACTTTATAATGATATTTATTTGTATGTAACAAATGGAGCAACATAATCTCCTGAACTTGTTTATCTTAGTTGTCTGTGGAGACAAATATAAAACTCCAGAATAGAAAGAAAAGAACACAATATTAAAACCAGAATTAGTAACAATTTCTCCTATTGCTCGGCTGGCAGGCGAGGGCCTGGGCATGAATGGGGAGGAGGTTTAAGTAAGAATCATTTTGTGTGCTTGTAATCATCAGTATCAGTTTCAGTCTCTGCTTCCTGCATCTACTCTGCTTGTGTTCTGTCATCATCAACAGTTATTATGGACGTACTGAAAAGTTATTAGGACGTCATTCATCAGGCCATTAATATATTTTTTCAATTTTCCATATTTTCGGAAAAAAAAAAAAAACTAAAAATCTTCAGGGAAAAAAAAGTTTTTTTTTCCAAATTATGTGTTTACTCATGTATGTTTTTTGTTTTTGCATGTCGTTGAAGCTTTTGCCACCATCGAGTATTTGTTGCCCTACCATCTATTCTTGTCAATGGTAGGTGATTTTTTGTGCTATTGTGTACACTTTATTTTTTTGTGTGTATATTTCATGTCGTGTGATTCTCTCTCACTAGTGTAGTATATGAGGGGTTGGCTATCTCTTTGGCAGAGGATTATTTATGTGCTTCGCCTCTATGTGTTGATAGTACTCCCTTTCTGGGGTATTTATTTTTTTGGATTATTCTCACGCCTCCTGAGTTTAATTTTTTTTTTATTTTTCGTTTTTTTTTTTATTTTTTCTGAACGTCTATTTCTAGTATATCGATCATGTTATATTACTGATTTTGTAGATTTAATACATTGTTCATGTATTTATTTGTTGTTATTTTTATATATTCGATCTATTGTTTCTGATATTGTATATAAATGGGTAGTATTCACACTTATTATAGTATATTTTTTTTATATTGAATTTTTAAATAGTTGTGTGCCTAGTCCTTATCTTATGGTTTGCAGTAGTAAGTATTCCACACACAGTCCCCCTGAGTGATGAAGATGCTGGATCATGGTGATAGGTATCAGTGCTTGTATGGGCCCCGGTGTACGTTCAGAGGCCGGAAGGGAGCCATATGTAGGAGAGAAAGAGCGGAGAGCCTCCTATCCTCTGCATGACATCATCCTTACCTTGATGTGACTCTATTTCAGCCTGATATATCTGGTTTCGTGATTATATCTTTGTTGTTCATTATTTGTTGGTAATATATTGTTATACGTTATTTATTTTCCTTTGGTCGTTGGTAATTATTTTATATGGATTAATTTTAACCAATAGGGATGGGTTTTATATTCCTGTCCAATCTCACGGAATGAACGTAGTCATTCGCCTGGCACACGTGCTTGTTGTCTATCTTTTCAGAGAGCTCTCTCTGGTGTGCAGACACTATGGCTTTTTGCTGGTCTCTCGTCTCCCTTGCGGGCAGGCGGGTTTTTTTTTTTTTCTTCTCCCGCAAGGCATTCACTTTTCATGTATTCAGGAGCCTCAATGTAAATAGGAGGGGAACGTAGGAGCACTGAAAAACAGATTCATTATAACGTGCTGTCTTGTGTTAATACAAATGATTGTTATTAGAAAGTACCAATAAAGTGATAGTGGGGAGGGGTTTGGAACCACTGTTGGTTTTTGTTTGTCCAACCTTCACCTCGCCCCCAATCTCTCGCCCCGTATTTAGGCAAAGTACGGGTGATTATTTTATTAAAAAAGGTAATATTTTCCATATGTATTCAGATTCGTGTCACAGGAATGGACTAATATTGTCTATGACACAGCTTGGAGGCAAGATCGTGGTCCTCAGGACTATAAAAAAGGGTCTTTGCATCACTGAGACGAGAGGAAAGAAACATGTGGTCCACCAGGTAAGAGAATAAAATGCCGTATGTTAGTTGGTCAATGAGAGAAAAAACAATACCCATACATCAGTGGTCAAAATGGCTTGAAGAAATCCATGATTGCAAAGGCTCAAGTTGTTTTAGGCAAGTCCCTATAGCAGGAGTCAGTTGGTTTAGTGGGAGAAATGTCCCATGGCAGGTATTTGGTGCATCGATGTGTGGTTTTGTAAAATAGGCCTAGATTTTTATGCAGGTGTGTTCAGCTGGTGTAGATAATGCCCACACTCTTAGGTTCTATTATTGGGCCCAATGACTGTGTTTTTTATATAGATAATGCCTATGCAGGGTGTTCTAGCTGGTTTGTTGTAAGAGATAAATGATGTTCCCGTGTTCTTATGGTTTATTTTGGTGTCAGGATTAGGTGGATTATTAGAAATATATTAAATTTTTTGCCCCTATGGAAGGGGTCAGCTGGTATAAGAAATGACCCCGATGGCAGGGCGTCAGCTGGTATACAGAAAATGCCCCTATGGCAGGGGTAAGCTGGTATAAGAAATGCCCTATGGCAGGGGCCAGCTGGTTTTTTAGAAATGCCTCTTAGGCAGGGTCAGCTGGTTTTAGAATAATGCCTCTTAGGCAGGGTCAGCTGGTGGTAAGTGAAAGCATTATCTTAGGTTCATTTTTTGTGGGGTTCAGCTGGTTTTGGTATAGATATGCTCCTCTACTATTGCAGTCTGTACGCATGATGTTGTTTTGTTTTGTAAGAAATGCTCCTGTTATGGCTATTGTTGATTTGGTTTTCTTAGTGGTTAAGGTATAATGCCCTATTGACATGTGTGTCATGCTGTGTTTGGTAAGTAATTTTTATGTTACTACTATGGCTTTTTATAGGTCATGTTGTTAGCTGGTTTGGTTAGAAGTATGCACCCTATTATGGCTTAGTCAGTTCAGCTGTGGTGCTGTAAATTATGTCTCTATGGCAGGGTTGATCAGGTTTAGTTATATTAGAATAATATAATATGTCCTCATACTTAGTGGCTTTATGGGTTCCGTTGGTTTAACAAACTGCCTCTTAGGCAGGGGTCAGTTGGTGTAAGAAAGCCCTATGGCAGGGGTCACTGGGTGTAGAAATTGCCTATAGAAGGGGTCACTGGTTTGGTGTAAGATATGCCCCCATGGCCAGCTCTCAGTGGGTGTAAGAAGTGCCCCTATGTGCAAGGGGTCGTGTAAGAAAATGCCCCATTTTGGCAGTGGTCCGTGTAAGCAAAGCCCTTGGCAGTGGTCAGTGTAAAATGCCCCTTTGGGCAGTGGTCAGTGTAAGAAATGCCCTTTGGCAGTGGTCCGTGTACAGAAGTCATGTGATACCCGTGTGGTAAGGAATGCACCTTTCCTTATTAGACATCGCTGTTACACTTATACTGCAGCTCTCCTCAACACAGAATGAGAGCGAGTATGAGGACCATTATGGCAGCGGCCGGGTATAGCCACACAGCCTGACCACGAAAGACCACCTTTTGT
The DNA here is from genome assembly GCA_036250615.1 of Ptychadena robeensis. Lineage (NCBI taxonomy): Eukaryota > Metazoa > Chordata > Amphibia > Anura > Ptychadenidae > Ptychadena > Ptychadena robeensis. The sequence goes on along the minus strand of CM070042.1, from coordinate 5,876,697 downwards.
TTTTCCGTTTGCGTTCTTCAGATCTTCTGACTCTGCTGGTGTTATAACCCCTTCAGGTGAGCGCATGACGCTCTGAGATAAGATTAGGCGGCAGAAGATGAGTGAAACCACATTTTTTTCCTGAATTACAGTTTAGTCCTGGAGGCTCTCGTAACGTCTCATTACATTATGGGGACGTTTTGTCATTTTGATATATTTTAGTGTGTATTGTACTCAGGTGAGGGATTTCTCCGCGCTGATCTTAAATTTTTATATCTGATTAAGTACCTTGTGTTATTTTATATTTACATTTCACAATCAGTACTTTATTTGTATTTGCTGTATCATGGGTATGTTGTGGACTACACCTTTTTATGCATACACATAGCTTATTTGTAATTTATACCTTTGCTCATATTCTCGATCGGGGATTCGTATTGTTCGAGGGATGGATTTCACCAGTCATGCTATCTTTATCTATTGAGCTTGTTTAGTTTGGACAGTTTTGAGACATTTCCAATCACTGAGGTAGTTATTATCAGGGTGGTGTGATCGCTCATATGCTATTTATTCAGTAGTCTTTTTTTTTTATGTGATATATTATATCCTCTTCACAATCATCTATGTATTCGTATATCTAGGGATCGGATTTCTACTTAGCTCCCTATCATAGCTTTTAGTTGACATATCTTATTACCTTCCATATTTTTCTATCATTATTGTGAAGTTTCTATCTAGGGTGTTTTGGTGATATCCTAGCACTATCATTATGCTTTAATTGTGTATTATTATGTATTATTATTTTTCCTGTCCTATTTTAATTTCTATCTATGTACTTTGTTCATATAAGTTGGTATTTTGGACCTATTTTTGTGCTTTTATTTATCTTACATATAGATTTGTTGATCTGTATTACTTTCGCAATTCAATTCTATTGTGTTTCTGTTAAGCTAGGTGTATGTAGATCTCCTGGGCTTATCTTACATTAGTTTTGCATTGTGATATTATACGTCACCTTTTCCATTATATCTACTTATTTGTTATTGTCTTTATTCAGGGATGTGAATTTCCTTTTGTGGTCTTTACTATACAATTTTATTTTGTAACTTATAGTTTGATTTGACTAGTTTTTTTTTATCTTTTCTTTTATTATCCTTCCATTATTACTAATTTGTAGTTATGTTTTTATCAGGTGAATGTCGATCATCGTTGTTGTCTTTAAATATCCATAGCAGTCTGTTATTTGTAATTTATACACTTTCTTAAATCATGTGTTAGTTTCTATCAGGGATTGGATACCGGGCTTTTTTTTTTTTTTATTTTTTTTTATTTTTCTTACCATTAGCTTTTATGTTTTTGTTGTAAATATCTAGTTTATTCACTTTCCATTAGTATTTCACTATGTGTATTCTATTACCATGTGGTTTTTATAAATTTATGGTATTAATCGCTTTGCTTATCTAATCATGATGCAGTTGTATATATTATTCCTTTCCATATAACTTATGTTTTATTTCTTATGCAGAGGAGGATCCCTGTGGCCTTAACTTTATTTTTATGCTATATGGTGTAAATTATTATAACCTGTCCTATTAGTTTTTCACTTTTATGTATTTTCTATCAAGAAGGGTTAGTGTACCCTATAGTCTTACTATTTCTATTGTTATCTTGGTGATATATAATCTATTTCCAATTATATCTAGGTGAGTTTGTCTATTCAGGGAATTTGTTGTACTCTTATTTTGTTGTTGTTTATTGGCTAATTTTGGGCTTACTACCTTATATGCTATTATGTGATTTGATATACCTTCCAATTTTAGTTGAATATATGTGTATTTCATATTTCTAGGGGATTTTATTTATTGGAACCCAAGGGCACTCAGTAGAGTGATCTATAACCTTCCATCACTATGTCTATTATATCAGGGTAAGGGGACCCAGCTACTACATAGCCGTAATATATACCTTCCAATCA
>CM070042.1:5759601-5771261 GCA_036250615.1 Ptychadena robeensis | reverse complement strand
ACTGAGAGGGTAGATCTAGCAGATCTGCCAAGGGCCAAAATGATTTGCTTGGCAGGCCGTGTTGGCAGTGTTCCATATGCTTTATGGGATGGGCCACACATTGCTCAGCTCAAGTTTTCCATTGCAGACAAACCTATGGCGCACTAAACAACCGGATGACCAGTCTACTTCTAGTTGTAGGTCCTTTAAGAATAACCAAAAGTATAGTCAGTGCATACCAAGTCATATGTTGTACTGGAGGACTGGGCTGTGGTTAATAGTATAACAAAATCTACATCCCAGATGGGGGGAGGTGACATTTACATCACAGGCAGTGGGGGGATTATTTTAACGTTCATCTCCAATTAACATGTAAGTACAACACATTGTTCAAATTTTCCTTCAGATTTTCCTGCAGATTTGAATGCCAATTAATATTATTGTCACATTTTTAATTGCAGCAGTGTAATCTAATTGCAAGCTTTATGTTAGTCATATAGCCCTCCCCATTTAGGCAACTAAGAAAGAAAGTCTTTTTTATTCAGACGGACCTTGAGATGTATAGATTTTAGATCTGGCCTACAGGAAATGTGTCTGCCCCCTGTACGTAAGGTAAGCTGCCAGCTGTGAGATCTTAGATCCATATCTCACACCGATAGGATTAGTTACATCCGGCTGTTATATTTAAAAGTATTTTTTCCTAAAATGAGACCTATCCATTACTATATCTTCCAGCCTATATGAAATATACATTATCCTTAATTAAAAAAAAAGCTGCCATTTCTAGATTGGCCTGACCTCATTATTCTACATAGTAAAAGTTATCAAAGACCCATCCCAACTTTCTTTTTTAAAATTGCAAAGTGGTTTCTGTATCGAATGTTTAACAAGAAAACGTTGTTTATGTTGTACTTGCTGCTGGTGATGCAGATGTGTGGCGCCCTCTGGTGGGCAGAAATATGTGATGAAGGGGAGGAGATAGTCGCACAATACTTCTGATTGGCCTTCCCTACTTAGGACAACCAGTGCTTAACCATTGGTATTGGAGGAAGCCTTACGCCTAATTTTAGTTTATAAAAGGCAAGTCCGCAATAATTCTTACTCACAATATATGTGAAGCTAGTGCAGATACCTCAATTAACACTGCAAGGATTATATGCGCCACCCCTACCTCCAAAGAGAGGGATTCTTCTGAAATTTACAACATACCAAATGTCCCGGGTCGTTAAGGTGCCATTGTTGCATAACTAAAAAAATTCCTTACATTAAAAATACATGGAATGTCATCCAGCAATAAACAAGTGAAAAATTGTACATTGCAATCATTTTTGAGGATACATATTATTGGCGGCTCCATACAATATAACAGATACGAGGGATTTCTCCAGAAACAGGGGTCTGTCCTAAATATCTGTCACTTATGTGTTCTGGTTTCGGTTCAGCCCGGAGCCCCCTGTGGTCTGGACAGGACTGAGCCTCTCACTCAGCTCCCCCCATCTCTTGGGGAGAGCGGTGGTTCCCCCCAAAAATATTGGGGTTCCTCTGTGTGTCTTCCCAAACTGATGATGCCTCTAGCTTAGATGGATATCCATCCATTCAATAAAGGGTTTCCTCCTCCCGACCGGAGTAGTGTTTGCTTGCCCAGGGGGGTCATTAATATCATTGGACACTTTGAAGAAAGGGTATTAGAAGAAAATAGGTTATACTGCATGTGAATGCATTTCTACCACATGACACTGGGCTTCTCTGGGGTCTAGCTTCCAGGTGCCCAACCTGTGGCCCGGGGGCCGGATGCGGCCCTTTGGGTGTTCTACGGCGCCCCCCTGTGGTCCTCCACTTGCGGCCCCCGAGTGTCCGAGTGGGAAGGGGAGGAGAGGCGATAAACTTACCTGATAGACGTATGTAAAAGCCAATCAGTGACCCAGATGGCGCCTGAGCAAGTCCCTCACCTCTCCTCTTCTCCTCTAGTGTTGGCAGGGAATCCAATGAGTGCCTATGCTCCCACTATCCACCAATGAACGAAGGGTGATTGTACAATATATATTGCGGCACATAACCTTTGAATCAAGGGCTATGTGCCACATATAAATAATCCAAGGCTTTGATGATGTATATGACTATGTATATCTTCTAGCTCCGCCTGCTTTCATTATAAAATGCTTCTACCAGTCAGTATAGATTAAAAATGTTATGTGCGGCCCTTTAGTGATGCTGAGGGCCGCACTTGTGTTGGCCCAGTTCAGTTGGCCACCACTGGTCTAGCTGATACCAGCTTAGGACCCCTATACATGGGCCGGTACCAGCCCGACCGTTTAATGCTTGAGCACAGCGTGATAGCGACATCACACGGCACTCAAGGATTCATCTATTGGATGGTGAATCGATGCGCACCACTGTGGGTGTGATGCTCGACCAACATATTGGTTATCTGTTTGACCGAGGTTGGCCACAATCAATCTCTGCGCATGGTCAATTGCTTGGGAATCGTTTAGAAAATAGACCAGTGTATGGCCACCTTCAGTTCATTGCTGTCCTTCCTCCAATAGGATTCTACATAGACGAGGACCATTATCTGAGCACCCGTCTACACCCAGATAAGCTGCACATACTCTTCCTCAGCCTCACTCACCTGTTAAACAGAACATTATAACCTAAAATATTGAGATACCTTACAAAACTGACAGGAACAGGACCAATGCCCAAAGCTGTCTAAGCAGGCCCGCTTCCAATTAGAGTAATGGAGTACTTGTGGGGTAACGATCCCTCCATACATAAATAGGTACTACAAATGGGGAAATATACACCCATAGGCAGCAGAGATTTCCCCCAAAAATTTTCAGGGGCAAGGGGACTTTAATAGTCACTAATATTAAATAGGAATAAGGTATATATCAAGATAAAACATAAAGGTCATGTTTAATACACAATAGAGGATAAACATATAGCATAGCTAGGTTGGCTGACATCAATATATAGCATGAGTGGAGTATGGAGGTTCCTGTTAGTAGTCCTTACAGTATATAGAAAAGAGAAAAAAATGAAATGAGTTCATAGGTCATAGATACAAGAGAAATGCCAGGATAGGGGATCCTGTATCAAACAGGGTCCACTTCACCCCAACGCGCGTTTCCTATATGCACTTCCTCAGGGGGTGTCTTTATCCCTCCATACATTTCTGCACGGTCACCGATTCTATAGGAATCTTTCAGAGTGTATGTACACCCTCGTTCTTCTTCTTCCCCTCTCACTCTTCTCTTTTCTTCCCCCGCAGTTGTCCTGGATGATTCCAAGCGGGTAGCCAAGCGGAAGCTGATTGAGGAGAATCGGGAGCGGCGTCGGAAGGAGGAGATGATCAAGACTCTGCAGCAGCGTCCTGAGCCAAGCAGCGAGGAGTGGGAGTTGATCCGCATAGTGACTGAAGCCCACCGGAGTACCAACGCACAAGGCAGCCACTGGAAGCAGCGCAGGAAGTTTTTGGTGAGACATAATACTTTGGGTCACCACTCTATTCCGTTTGCATTCGTCACATGTACGGAGAGTATGAGCGTCACCACTTTATTAATAGGAGTTTGTATTACTGGCTGCTTGTGGCGAGAGACAAGGGCACTGCTCCTGGCATCACCAAGGAACCCGTGCCATGGCTCTGACACTTATATGACATGGAGGAGTAAATTCCAGAAATTTTAAATCTGTTCTAGTTTTTACCCCTAACCTAGCAAATCCTCCGTTACTATATGTACTTGAGTATAAGCCGACTCAAATATAAGCCGAGATACCTAATTTTATCTACAAAAACTGGGAAAACGTATTGACTCGACTATAAGCCGAGGGTGGGAAATATAAAGTCAAATAGTGGTTTTCTCATTGAAATTCCACCTTCTCCAGTAAAAATAAACAATATGACCACAAGATGGCGCTCCCATCCAAGTTTGTTTACATTTCACCAGCTGAGCTTAGGAATAGCACAGATAGAATACCAAAAACTCATCGGACCATCCACAAAAGGCTGCCGGAGCTTGCAGGGAGACCAGACAGGTAAGTAGGACCCTGACTCAAGTATAAGCCTGCTTTTTCAGCACATTTTTTGTGCTTGAATATATACAGTATTTTTCACCTATAAAAAGAAGGATAAGGCAATACCACTGTATAGGTTTAGTCACAGAGGCTGTGGTCCTATCCAGTGATTTACTAACCTTGAGCTCACACGTCACGTGGCTGCATACATGTCATTGGCACGCACGGTAAGTTGGCCAGGGTCAGGAATACTTCAACATGTCCTTCTCAGGTGCAGCAAATGAAGGAGATGTTTTGTCCTTTCCCCAGACACCTGCTTTGCACCCTCTCCTTTCACTGGTTACATGCTTGGAGTAAACACCAGAATTTGAGGTCACAGATTTGGATCTGTGTACATGGCAGGATACAGCCGGGAATCTCCGATTTCCTAAAGCAAACATCCTGTGCAGATGGAGAGGCTGCGACCTCTGCAAGAGAGCGGACGGCATCTGTATATCCCTCCGCTCGCTCACCCCTTGGCAAATGTACATAGTCTGCCGGAGTAAAGTGACAAGGATGTTACAGGTCAGCACACGGCTCGCACTGTGGGCCCTCACACGCTTGGCATCATGGGAGTATTAGTTCTTTCATTTGGTTTTAATAGTGCGATTATTTTCCTGGCTGTAACATTCCAGGTCCTAACCTTCAGATATGAGGGTAAATGTCACCAACTTTCACCACCATGCAACGCCCCCCTTCCCCAATGCGTCAGAAACAAGCCGGCGATGTGACCTGTACATTGACGGCAAGTGTTCACTAGGGGCATCTTGTGTCTAAAATTGGTATTGCGGGGGGTTAAAGCTTAAGCACATTGAATAGCTGTACAAACAACCTGAATTTATTGTGTATACACTACTGTAAAAGTAATTTTTTTAGATTACCAGAATTCTTTCAGTTTTTATTTATGTCAATTGAATAACCGCAGGGAAACATTCATATAACTATGAAAGGTTGCAGTTAGGGGTGTGAAAATCTCAGTTGTAAATTACTAATATAAAAAAAAAAGATTGGACTTCTAAAGCTAGCCATACACGTGTCAATTCCTGAGCGATCGATCAACCATCCGATCGATTCCGGTGAAGTCACAGGCGTCGATCGATCGACCATACAAGTCTGTGCCGACCACCTTAGGCCACCGATTCCTGGACGATTCTGTTACCAGTCGATCGATTCACAAATGTCAACGCCCCTTGATGTGTGCCCGATCGATCAGAAAACACCAACAGGTTGGTTCCCTGGCTGATCCGATTTGGGGGCCATAACGATCGGTCGGGGTCGATCGGTCAAGGTGGGCTGCACTCGATTCCTCGTAGATCGATCGGCGTGCACGCGCCTGGTGATCGATCGGCCAGGAATCGAGTGTGAAATCGACCTGTGTATGGCCACCTTAAGGGTGTTGGAGATCTGGGGGACGAAAGTCAGAGTAGAAAAGCTGACAAGAGAAAAGCACTGTGTGACAGCTGGAATATGACTATGCAAGGATGACATTTGGACTGCAGTTAGTCTCAGGGGTTAGTTACTAACCCAGAAATTTTCAGGGTTGTACTATTGAAGTATGAGATCTGGGGGTTCAAACGGTGTTGTACTGTGAGAGTTACATGTGACCCAAAGCCAGCTGGTGACCTGTGGATGGAGACAGCTAATCAGAGGATCAATCAGGAACAGGGAGGTCCATCTTCAGCAGAATCTACCATGCAGGAGGCTGGCACAGAGGACAGTGAGGGAGACAGTGAGGAAGACCACACTGCATATAAGGTGTTTACCAAACACCATCTGCTGGTACTCCCCTGAGGAGCTCACTGATAAAGTATGGGCACCCCTGGGTATATGCTGATACAGAGCCATGAGGCATGGAGGTCAGAGCTCTTACAATGAGTGATATTTCTGAGGTCTGATAGAAGAGAATGAAAGTTGTAGCTGGATACAGGATGATCCGTATAGTTACAAGAACAATATAAAGCGTAAAGACAGGCTCAAGGATTGCAGTGATCAGTACTGCCATGTCAGATGGAAATGATGAGCTGCGATTCCTCCGCTTAAACTGGATAACGCTCCGTCATCTTTTTTATGTCTTCAAAGCATTTTAAAGACTCTGACATGAATCAATGTCGCTGCAATATTCAGTACAGACAGCCGCTCTGGATGGGCCCAGTCACAGCTTGGACATCATAGATCAAAGTACCAAATATTTGCAGCTGTGATTTCTAGAACCAATACGGCATTGAGACACAGTGACTACACACAGTGTATATATCCAGGGTGTATCCCACACCGTCAGTCACATGACATCTCATGAAATAGAGATTCTATCAGGGAGGACCCGGCACTACATAGCAGCGATATCCATCCCTTAGTGATTCCTATCAGTGAGTACCCAGTGTCTACATACATTGATATATACCTTCCAATCACTATGTATTCTATCAGGGAGGACCCGGCACTACATAGCCAGTGATCAGTATATACCTTCCATCACTATGTATTTCTTATCAGGGAGGACCCAGGCATACATAGCAGTGATATATACCTTCCATCGACTATGTATTCTATCAGGGAGCCGGCACTACATAGCAGTGATATATACCTTCCATCACTATGTATTCTATCAGGGAGGACCCGCCGCTACATAGCAGTGATAGTATAGACTTCCATCACTATGTATTCTATCAGGGAGGACCCGCACTACATAGCAGTGATATACTTCCAATCACTATGTATTCTATCTAAGGGAGGACCCGGCACTACATAGCAGTGATATATACTTCCAATCACTATGTATTCTATCAGGGAGGACCCAGCACTACATAGCAGGGATATATACCTTCCAATCACTATGTATTCTATCAGGAGGACCCGCACTACATAGCAGTGATATATACCTTCCAATCACTATGTATTTCTATCAGGGAGGACCCAACACTACATAGCAGTGATATATACCTTCCACTCACTAGTATTCTATCAGGGAGGACCCCAGCACTACATAGCAGTGATATATACCTTCCAATCACTATGGGGGGCTTTGCTTCTGGAATATGGGTAAGAGGATGAGTGTTGGCACAAGTAACACAATACTTGATGCCCGGGCGGCATTGATTTGATTATGGATTCCCGTGCGTTGAAGTGGACTTGTATCAGACCTCGGTATGACGCACACATTTAAATGTTGTCAGAGAAGGATAGAAGCAGCTGGGAGCAGCTCCCTTCCCGTGTTGTCTCCTCTCTCCCTCCTCGTCACGTGGATAGTACAGGCTTACTTTTAGAATGCTGCTCCCTGCCTTGTCCTGGAGCGCCCCCTGCTGGAGATTAAGCAGAATAGTGGTGGATGGGCTGCGGAGGTTTTCATGGTCGTACTGTGAACAAGAACTCAAAACTTACTTAATCAGAACTACACATTTCCAACAATTTGGTGCTGTAATGCAGGGAAGTAAAATATAATCATCAGTGACACTGGCAATTTGGGTACTACTCCTGAAACATACGTCTCCTAAGAGATCCACATTTATACACAAAGTTAGAACATACAGTATTGTTTGGCCAATAAAGCGAATAGGACGCATCCTATACATTCGGATGCGGCTTTTCGTTACTGGCAGAGAGGGAGTAACGGGGCGGGGATGTTCCTCCACCACCCCTGCCAAGCTTATCGCCCTGAGAGCCAAGGCACTGGCTGAGTATGCGCGGGTGGTTGTGCCTTATGGCGCAAAAATAGGTAGGTACTGAAGAAGGGATCTGAGACGTCCGGAAATCTGGCTTCTTTAACCTCCTTGGTGTTCTTCTGGAGGTAACACATCATGAAACTCAACCCGAGTTAATTGCTGGGTAACTTACCCGTCCGCCAGATTCCCCCCTTCCGGGTCTGCCCCCGATCATGAAATGGGTGGGGTTAGGCTTCCCCATAGACCTCCATGTTAGGGCTTGTTTCCATTGATGCGATTCAGGGCGTTTGCGGCCGCCGCCAACCGCATCCATTGGAAACTTCAATATAATTTCCACTGGTGCGGTTGTTCGGATGCGGTTTAGGGCGCGTTTCTGAACGCTAGCTGCAGCGTTTTGAAACGCATTCGCGCCCCAACCGCATCCGCATAAAAAAAAAACGTGTCGCAAAAACGCGTGACAACTGTGGCATGCGACAACCGCGTGGCTGCAATCGCACGGCATCGCATCAATGGAAACAAAGCCTCAATGGAGGGGTGTCGATTTTTTTAAAAGCGCGCCACATGCACAACGCCAAGGAGGTTAAAGACTTTAGTCCGGCCATTAAAGGGGATCTCCTTAACTCCATCCATCGATGGTCACACGGTACAACACTCTACTATTTAAAATGTTACTCCAAACATTTATGATGAAGTATTTACACCGATCACCCTAAATACACGATGATAATAAAATTTACCTATTGTGTGGCTTCATGATGTCAGTGATGAAGAGATCTCTCAGATCTCCAGGCTTCTTGTGGGGTCCAATACTTATGCAGTATTACAACAATCCTTAGAGTACATTTAGACAAGGTGTCGGCACGCTGTGTGCAGGAGCCCGCGGGGCGTTTACTATCACCCCCATTTAGCCCTATGGAGCAACCGACTCATAACCTCTCATGACGCATTCCCCAGACGGTTGCCGCAATTGCTCTCCTCACGTGTTTGCATTTTATACTTATTGCTGCAATTTTCCTCTTTTTTCTAACTTTAGCCGGAAGACATCGGACAGACTCCGATCGCATCCATGCCAGACAGCGATAAGGTTGACCTGGAAGCATTCAGCGAGTTCACCAAAATCATTACCCCTGCAATCACACGAGTGGTGGACTTTGCCAAGAAGCTTCCCATGTTTTCAGAGGTGAGTGTTGCTTTGCAATTTGAATTTATTCATATTTGTCTCTAAGGGTATGTCTTCACAGCGCAGTGTGATCCGCCTGGACCCCAATGTTTAGCGCAGTGCTTGGCAGGGGTCCCGACGGATCACATACACTTTACCTGCTCGGCGGATGCTGTGTCCTCACATCGCTGAGCTAATCCACCGATGCAGCTGTTATCGTAGTGCAGTACGTTAAGGTCCCAATACACGGGTCTGATTCCCAAGGGATTCCGGGACGATGGATTGCGCGTGCACACTAATCAATCGTCCCGGAATCGCGTGAAGCCCACCTTGCCCGATCGATCAGACGGGCCCAGAATCGGATCTGCCAGGGAACCAACATGTTGGTCTTTCTGATCCGATTCAGCACACATCAGGGGGAGTTGCCATGTGTGAAGTGATCGATCGGGCACGGAATCGTCCAGGAATCGGTGACCCAAGGTGGTAGGGACAGGCTTAATTGGGCGATCGATCGGACATCCGATCGGATGGGTGATCGATCAGCCATGGAATCGGAACATGTATGGCTAGCTTTAACCCCTAAACAGAGCATCCACCGGGCAGCTTAAGTGTGTGTGATCCATCGGGACCCCTGCCAAGCACTGCACTGAACATAGGCGTCACAACGGATAACACAGCGCTGTGGAGACATTCCCTTAATGTCTTCCTGATCTAGTTCCCCTTGGGGTATTTTGCACATCTCATACCGGCGTCTTCCTTTGCAGTTACCCTGTGAAGACCAGATCATCCTGTTGAAAGGATGCTGTATGGAAATCATGTCTCTCCGAGCCGCTGTGCGTTATGATCCGGACAGCGAGACTCTGACCCTGAGCGGTGAGATGGCGGTGAAACGAGAACAGCTGAAGAATGGTGGACTTGGGGTGGTCTCAGATGCTATTTTCGACTTGGGAAGATCTTTGTCTGCATTCAATCTGGATGATACGGAAGTGGCTCTGCTGCAGGCTGTCCTCCTCATGTCCTCAGGTTGGTGCAGCAATGACGGTTAACCCGTTCGATGTGTAGACGCAGGCTTGCCACTGGTTCTGGTCTCTTTGCAAAATCTTTAGAACTATCTATTGCTCCTGCCACCGAAATCCACCTCATGCCGCTTCCTGTGGCGGTGCGGCACTTCTGCCTCTGACACTGTGCGGTTGTTAGTCAGGTTGGATATTCACTTAGGAATACCTAACCATACTGTAATAAAACTGGTAAATGTAAATATATATCATGAGATTTGTTTTGAACATTGAATTGCTCCCTAAAATGCAATATGTGGGTTCATCCTGAGCTGGAACATCAGAGCACCCCTTCTGTCCTAAATGATGACACAACCACCCACCTAATGCCTGGCATACACATGCCGATAAGCGGCCAATTTTTCACTTGACCAACTGGCGTGCGCGCTCGCGCCGTCGGTCACTGAAAAAAATCGACCGCTTATCGGTATGTGTATGCCAGGCATTGGGTGGGTGGTTGTGTCATCATTTAGGACAGAAGGGGTGCTCTGACAGAAGGGGATGCCCACATGGGGCGACAGATCCCTGTCACCCCACAGCTTGGCCGACCAGAAAGGACATGTCCGATAATCTCTGGCCGATGGAGGCAGCTTTAATGAAGACCGGCGCCTTCATTGAAGCTAATGCGGGCACACTAAGGGGCCCCATAATGCACCAGGGTGCAATGATGACGTCATCACGTTTGCATCCCGGAGCATATCGGGACTGGTTTGTCTGCACCCGTCGGGGTGTGTATGGCAGCTTTAAGACATAAACCGTCACCAAGAAATATCTCCCCTGATAGCAGACCAACTACACAGCGGGGAGCAGAGCTGTGATTGGCTGATTTCCAAGCCTCTTGAGCTGGGCTGTGTTTTTCTTTCACTGCCGGGAGATAAAACATAGGGGTGGTGGTACTGGTGGTTGATGGGATGAAAAGATCAGCTGTAGCACTCGAGTATAAGCCAAGGGAGGGTATACCTGAGTGTACATGGTAAATCTCTTAGACCACATCCTCACTCACACATACATCTCCTGAGATGCTTAGATCCGGTAAGCATTAACATTTCTGCAGCTTGGAGTTGTTTGCATAAAGTAGATAAAAAAATAACTAAAAATATTTAAGAAACCAAAAAATAGGTAAACACTTCAAGTAAACAATCCTAATACTGGAATGCTTCATGTATTCACTACCATGAAACATTTTAGAATGCCATGATTGTTTTTATTGCCAAGTGTGTACAGGTTATGTCCAATGAATGACCAGAGGGAAGTATTATTCAGCAGCTTTAACCCCCTGGACAGTTACCCCAACTAACATTAACTCTGGGTAAGTTACAGTCGGGGGTACTCGCCTATCCCCAGCAAGCCCACGACCAGGTAGAGTATCAACCTCCATGTTATGGAGGCGTTTTGTTGTTTTTTTTAGCACATACCCTGTGTCATTTATGAGGCTACGGATGTGTAGGGACTAGGTGCGCAACCTGCGGCCCCTTGGGTGTTGTTCAGCGCCCCCCCTTGGTCCTCCACATGCGGCCCCCCAACTGTTAATGCATAGGGCATAGCAACTCACCTGTGAAGTGGTCACACGCTGACCCAGTGGTCCTACATCAGTAAAATTGTCAATGTTGATCAGGGAAACCAGGTCTACATACAGTGGAGGAAATAATTATTTGACCCCTCACTGATTTTGTAAGTTTGTCCAATGACAAACGTCAAATGAAAAGTCTCAGAACAGTATCATTTCAATGGTAGGTTTATTGTAACAGTGGCAGA
>CM070042.1:5706278-5718382 GCA_036250615.1 Ptychadena robeensis | reverse complement strand
CCCCCCCCCCCCCCATGATGTCAAGCAACATTTCAAATGTCTTCCAACTAAAGCTGTCCATACACGGACTGATTCCCATGTGATCGATGAACAATCGCAACAATTGCAACGGTGTGACGCAACTAATCATAAATACACCACCACCATCACTTTGGCAATTGATCCCTTGGTCCTCATACAAAGTAATGGCGACCGAACAGGGATTTACATGTCGGATGCCAGCTCAATCAAAATTTTTTGGAGCAGGATCGATCCCAGGAGCGCCTGACTCCTGAACAATCACAGCGAACGTGCGCAGAGATCGATCATTCGGGAATCGAACGCTAAATCGACCCATGTATAGCCAGCTTTAGAAAAGATGCAGCTCAGGACAATTTAACGTGTTACACACCCGTGCACATCACATCATACTGCATCGCACGTTACCTAATGCTATGTCACTGATTAGGAATGACGCGCTAATGCACCCTGGCAGCCCAGCGCATCCCGCAAGAGTCCTTTATGGATTTCTCTGCAGTAAAATGCGCCCCTGCAGATATTCTAATCACATTAATGTTCTGGAAGCGAGATGTAGGGGGCACTAAACTCTGCAGCGTGGAGCGTCACTTGTTTTCTTATGCAGAGACAAGCAAAATGCATTTAAGCCCCCCATACACCACATACAATTACCATGCAATTTCTGTACAACTAACTTTTCTAAAACCCCATGTAATGGGACGCTCTACACCTTCCAATCAGATGGTATTGCTACAGGGAGGACCCCAGCCCACAAGCGTGGATATGACACCTTCCACACTATGGTATTCTATCAGGGAGGACCGGCACTACATGAGCAGTGATATACACCTTCCAATCACTGTGGATCTTCAGGGAGACCTGGGCCTACTAGCAGTGATTACCTTCCACACTATGTTCTTCAGGGAGGCGGACCGGCACTACTGCTGGATATACACCTTCCAATCCTATGTATTCTGGCAGGGGATGACCGGCACGACATAACAGTAATAATACCCTCCAACACTAGTGTATCGTCAGGGAGGACCCCCGCCTGACAAGCAGTGATATAACCCCCCTCACTATGTATCTATCAGGGAGGACCTGGCTTACATAGCAGTGTATATACCTTCCCATCACGATGTATTCTAATCAGGGAGCCCAACACTACGTAGCAGTGATGTTACCTTCCATAACTATGTATTCGATCAGGGAGGACCCAGCCTAGCATGGGATATTACCATCCCAATCACTATGTATTCTCTCAGGGGGGCCCAGCCTACATAGCAGTGATATATACCGTCCATCACTATTTTCCTATCAGGGGCCCCGTGGCACGACATCAGGGTGTTATACTTCCAATCACTCTGTATCTATCAGGGGGACCCGGCACTATAGCAGTGAATATACCTTCCCACTATGTAGTCTAGCAGGGAGGACCCGCACTACCATAGCATGATCTATGCCTTCCAGTCACTATGTATTCTATCAGGGAGGACCCGGCACTATACCGATATAATCCTTCCATCACTATGGTTTGCTACGGGAGGACCCAGCCTACAGCAGTGATGATAACCTGCCAGTCACTGTATTCTATCAGGGAGGCCTGGCACTACATGCAGTGAATATCCGTCCAATCACTATGATTCTATCAGGGAGGACCTGGCACCTACATAGCGGTGATATATACCTCCGCATCACCATGTATTCTTCGGGAGCGACCGGCACACATAGCAGTGATATATACCTCCAACCCTCTGTTTCTATCAGGGAGGACCGGCACTCCCCAGCGCAGTGTATATACCTCCCATCACTTGTATTCTATCAGGGAGGACCCGGCACTACATGCAGTGGATTTCCGTCCATCACTATGTATTCTACGTCACGGGAGGGCACTATACTACATGTTGTTGGTAGTCTCATGGAATTGTATGGAGGAACTAAAGGTGTAGTGGGGGGCTTTAGACCACGTACACTGTCCCTGGGTAATGACAGGGAAGAGGTAGTACTGCGATCAACTAAAGTGCAAGGCAGCCCCGGTGTTCTGAGGATGTTTTCGCTATGGCTTACAACTGCGCATGGTGCAGAGTTTTGGGGTTGTTCAGGGTATTCTTCCGATTTTCGGTTACAAGCGTAGGGGTTGGGGTGGGGGGGGTTAAGATTAGGGTTAGGGGGGGCCTGAGGGTTAAGGTAGGGGATGGGGGGGTTGATCATTTTACCCTCCGACCCCGTAACTTCACCCCCCCTCCACCAAACTCTACTACACGCAGCACTCCTCCTAGACCCGAACGCTGTAACCCCCCCCCCCCCCCTCAAACCCTTACCTTGACGACCCAAAAATTGGGAGAAAACCGGCAATGTGCATTTGTAAGATAGGAAAATATCTCAGCGGCTCTCTCCCCTGTGGGGCATAGGGTCAGTATGCTCTGGAAAGAGGACTCACCACCCCAGCATTGGGGTCCCCCCAGAGTATACCAGATCCCCTGTTGGCATAGTTCTATTATGGCCTGGAAAGAGGACCACGACAGCATGCGGGTCCACCCAGAGCATACCAGAATCCCCATTTTTACATAGGTCTAGTAGCTTGGAAAAGGACCATGAACAGCATGGGGACCGCCCCAGGGGCATAGGGTCTAGTATGCTTTGGAAAGGGGACCAACTAACAGCATGTGGTCCAATCCCCCCCAGAGTAACTAGATCCCCATGTGGCAGAGGGTCTAGTAAATGCTCTGGGAAAGAGTATCACTACATCACGGGGTCCACCGCCCGAGTAGTAACCAGATCCCCCCGGTGGGCATAGGGTTCTCGATTGCTCCTGGAAAAGCGGAGACCACGAACAGCATGGGTCCACCCCAGAGCATACCATCCCCTGTGGGGGAGAGTAGGGTCTCTAGTATGCTCTGGGAAAGGGGCCACTAACAGCATGGGGTCCCCCCAGAGGGCATAGTGTCTATTATTACTTTGAAAGTGGGTACCACAACAGGCATGGTTTCACCCCATAGTATACCAGATCCCCTGTGGGCATAGGGTCTAGTATGCTCTGTACAAGAGGACACACGAACAAGCATGGGGTCCCACCCCCAGAGCATACCAGATTTCCCCTGTGTGGCATATGGTCTAGTATGCTCTGGTAAAAGAGGACCAGCACGAACAGCATGGGTCCCCCCAGAGCATACCAGAGATCCCCTGTTGGCATAGGGTACTAGTATGATCTAGAAATGGGACGCCACAGCATTGTGTCCACCCCAGAGGCAAGGGTCTAGATTGCTTTGGAAAGGGGACCCCAACTGAAAGCCCTGGGGTTCCACCCCGAGTATACCCGATACCCCGTGGTCATAGGTCTATAATGCTCTGGAAAGAGACCACTAACAGCTGGGGTCCCCACCCCAGAGTATACCAATCACCCTGTGTGCATATGGCTAGTATGCTCTGGACAAGGGGACCACTAACAGCCTGGGGTCCACCCCAGAGGGCATCGGGTCAGTATGCTTTGGGAAAAGGGGACCACGAACACAATAGTGTCCACCCCCACAGTATTCCCAGATCCCCGCTGTTGGCATAGGGTTAGTAATGCTCTGGAAAAAGAGTACCATCCGAACAGCACGGTGTCCACCCCAAGTATACAGACTCCCCTTGGGCATAGTGTCTAGTTGCTCTGGGAAAAGAGGACCACGAACACCAGCTTGGGGGGGTTTATTTTCCACCCTCGAGCATAAACCATAATCGCCCTGGTGGGCCTAGGGTCTAGTATGCTCTGAAAGGGGACACAAACAGCATGTGGGTCCCCCAAGCATCCCAGATCCCCTGTGCGCACATAGGGTGGTCATAGTAATGCTCTGGAAAAGGACCACGAACACATGGTGTCCCCACCCAGAGGGCATGGGTCTATTATGCTTTGGAAAACGGGACCACGAACAGCATGGGGTGTCCACCCCCGAGTATACCAGATCCCCTTGGGCAGAGGGTTCTAGTATGCTCTGATAAGGGAACCTGCAAGAGCCACACGACCCCCCCCAAAGCTCACCAACGCCCTTGCTGGCATAAGGTCTGGTATGCTCTGTAAAGGGACCACGAACGCATGGGGGCCACCCCAGAGTATTACCAACCCTCTGTTGCCATATGTCTGTATCTCTGGAAGAGAAGGATGGGGGGGGGCACCACCCCTGTCCCACACGGCCCTATACCATATCTCAACCAAGGGGAGACCCTTTGTTAAATACGGGGGACTCTTTCCCATATCACTATTGCGGCATGGATGTGTGCATCTTTATTCTGGATTTCCCCTTTTAACGAAAGGATCCCAGGATCCCCTGTCGTAGTTCCCCAGAGAATACCCTAGCTTCTAATATATTATTCTTATTATAATTTATTTATAGACACGCAACATATTAGGGCACGCGGTACAATACAATTCCACACAGGGTAGTACCCACAGGTTTACAGGGTATACACAGGAAGAGTAGAGGACCCTGTCCGAATCGTGCTTACACAAGCCCTTTGAGGGTCTGCTATGCTCTGGGGGGACCCCTTGCTGTTCAAGGTCCCCCTTTTCTAGACATAACAGATCCCCTTCTATATTCATTCAGCCTAGTACTCGAGTCATGGCGGCATTTTGGTGGGTCGGACTTTGTTAGTTAATTGCCAAGCTCTGACTGCATGACATCATCACCATCTAGTAATATTAGAGAAGCCTTGCATAAATGAGGTTCAATCCATTCAAAAATGTTTATGTTTTAACTTCAGTAAGCTAAGCCATCGGCTCCATCGGCCAGGAGATTATCGGCCATTGCCCGTTCTCTGTCCTGCCGAGCTGTGGGATGACGGGATCTGTCGCCCCATGGGCACTGCCGATTAGCGCCATATGATTTTCCACTGAGCGGCGGCACGAGCGCGCACGCCCGTCGGTCAGGTGAACAATGCCGCTTATCGTAAGTGTATGGCAGGCACATACTGCTCTACATCTCCATCATCTTAGCTGGCCAGACAGCATACCCTTGAGATCTCTCTGTCGATAGCCTTTAGATGTACCACCACTATGTACAGCCTCCGTATGCCTCGCGATTACACAGGTAGACTTGATGGTTTTAAAAATTCACTCATATTACTGGGTTTTGGTAAACAAAGGAGATCTAAGGAAGTCTGACAGAGATCTAAATCTAGCCCATCACATGGTTCAATTGACTGTATCATCGATGTATTCGAATCGTTTTTTTAGTCGGTCGATTGAAAAATGGAAGCATGGTCCACATGGTCCGATCGTTGAAATCGATTTTATCTTGTCATTTTGCTTCGATTCGAAATTTGATCGACCAGTTGGAAATTTTGATGTTGTCCCCACATGGTGTCGCATTTTTTGGTACTGTTGTTTGACCCCGTCCAATTGAATTCGATCACTCAATGAGCATATTACTTCCGGAGAGGGAAATGCAATACATCATTTAAATAAACCATGCAAAGCGTGCTTGTAATGGCTTGTGTTCCTGTTCCTGACACACAAGCATGCAAATGGCTGATCTCTGTGAATCTCTCCCTAATGTAATGTGTGCCCCCCCCCCCCACCCCCCATTGTCCTTTTGGCCACGATTATAATGTACTTGATGTAAAATTCAAAGATATGACCTATGGGTTTTTGATCCCTCTGTGACCATCATTGGTCACTTTTTGACACTCCTGTGACAATCGCTTTTTGATTACTCTACGTTTAAAAACGATTAAATTCATCGAATCGGCTTTGTTGCTACTCAATGTGGTGTGTACTTCGATTCAATTCAATTTCGACATACGTTTCAATGATCGAAAACTTCGATCATTGATGATCGATTTGATGTCAATTGACCCACTTTGTGCTAGCTTTAAGGTGTATGTGGCCCTAAAGCTGCCACACACGGTTTTGATTTTGGTTCGATGCTCGCTTAGATGAGTTTTACATCGGGAACGAAAATCCGCTAACTTCCCACAGGTACGATCGACGATAAATGTTTTCGATGCAGCAGAAAAATTGATGGAATTTTGATCGACATGTGGGAAAATCATCGTGCGGTTGCGCCAAAAATCGTTTTATAATCTCGATTTTTGTGGTTTTCTCTCTCTGTCGATTAGATTCGATATAATAACTAACCCTCAATCTCACTTCATCGTTTTCATACCAAAAATCCACATTTTAGTAATATTAGATGAATCGAAATCCACCACAATCGCACGTCATGTGGGGTGTATGTTTTGAATGCGATTAAGATCGCTTTTTCGCTCAGAACGACAGAATTCCTCGGTCCTGATCGAACATCGATTAGAACCAAAAAATCAACCGTGTTGGCTCAGCTAATTGCATCAGTCATGTTCAGGGGCTTTGCCTTTACTCACAAATCAGTTAAGCCTGGCCATGACACCTGAGATCTCTCTGTCGATCTTCTTTAGATCTACCACACTATTTATTTGCGCCGATTCCTCTGCGATGGAACCGTTAGACTTGATGGGTTAGAAAGTCCTCAATTACATGGTTTTGTTAAACAAAGGAGATCTAAGGAAATCTGACAGAGAAATCTAAGCCCCCCCTACACCTTCAGATTCCCTCCATACACTTCATGAGACCTCCCAAAATCATGTTAGTGCCGTGCCCTCCCTGATTAGAATACATATGATTGGAAGGTAATATCCCACGGGTCTATGTAGTGCCGTGCCCGTCCCTGATGAATACATTTATTGGAGGTATATACACTGCTAGTAGTGCCGGGTCCTCCCTGATAGAATACATAGTGATTGGAATGTAATTATCCTGCTATGTGTGTTGGGTGCCTCCCTGATTAGAATACCTATGATTGGAAGGTATATATCACGTCTAATGTGGTGCTGGTCCTCCCTGATAGAATCCATGTATTGGAATGTATATATCACTGCTATTAGTGCCTGTCCCTCCCATGATAAATACATAGTGATTGTAATGTATATCTCACATGCTATGTGTGCCGGCCCTCCCTGGATGACAATACAGAGTGATTGGAAGGTATTATCCTGCTATGTATGTTGTTGGGTCCTCCCCTGATAAATCATATGATGGAAGTATATTCACTGGCTATGTTATTCTGGGTCCTCCTGATCGAATCCATAGTGATTGGAAGGTATATATCACTGCCTATTAGTCTGGGTCCTCCCTGATAGATACAATAGTGATTGGAAGGTATATAATGCACTGCTTGTAGTGCTGGATCCTTCCCTGTAGAATACATATGATTTGGAAGGTCTAATATGCACTGTATGTCTTTCTGGGTCCCTCCCTGATATAATACTAGTGATTGGACAGGTGTTATCACTAGCTAGTAGTGTCGGTCCTCCCTGATAGAATCATAGTGTATGGGGAGGTTATATATCACGTTATGTAGTTGTGCTTGTCCTCCCTGATAGAATACATAGTGTGGGAAGGTATAGTTCACTGCTATGTAGTGCCGGTCCTCTGATAGATACATAGTGATTGGAAGGTTCTATATCACTGCATGTAGTGCCGGGTCCTCCCTGAGAGATACATAGTATTGGAAGGTAGATATCACTGCTATGTAGTCCGGGTCCTCCCTAGAATATCATACATAGTGATTGGAGGTGTAGAAAAAAAAAAAGGTCCTCTTATTACATGGTTTTGTAGAAGAAAAGTTGGTTGTACAATACTGGTTTGGCATGTAATTGTATGTTGGTGTTGGGGGGGCTTAAGGTTGTATGGGTCCCTTAGTAACAATCACATTTGCTGTGGGTTGCTGTCCCTTAGCTTAGCTGCTGCATTGCCCCTCCCGGGCTTATACGTGAAGTCCTTAGTTAGTGCCTTGCTTGTATTTAGGTATTTTCATCACTAATACCGGTATTATATTTTCTAAACCACCAAACCCCACACTCCACTTGTACTTGTATAAATACCTGTCCGCCATTACTGGAAATAGCTCATTCTTCTGCAGATATCCCCCAGGGCCACGTGTTTCCGAGGGCAGTTACCAACCGTTAATGTCTAGCCTGGGAGAAAATCCTTTTTATTATTTAACAGCGGTGTTTTTGATTCTCATACACATGTGGTCAAAGAGTAAAAAAAAAAAATAATTTCCCCCGCCCAGCAAAACAGGTATCGAGACGAGGAGGAGTCACATTGCTGCTGCATGTGACACGGTGGAGAACCAACCCCACGCACACAGCGCCCTGCTGTCAGCAGCATTTCCGGGGGAGGCTTCACGAGGCGGGTGACTGCTCAAAGTCACTTTGCAGGCAAGCCGCTCATCACGTTTGGAGGGACATTGCAGGAGGCTCGTTCCCAGAGCTACCATAGAACAGAAGGATTCCCTATTTGTTGAAAATGTGGCTTGTGATTTTCAGAGAAGTGGTTTTTTTTTTTTAAACGACGGTCACGAGTTGGCGGAAATAAAAAGGGTTTCGAAATGTGATAATCTTTTCTTGCTGAAATGATGAAATCATTGCACATTTCTACGAGGGAGATGGACAGGGGGGTGGGCAGCCCGCTCTTTTTTACGCGCTATCATTAGGGTGACCTAAAACATGATGTTACAACATTGGCTGGCCGTCAGAAATGCATGGTCCCGGTACAACACAAATTCCAGGCCCTCGGAGGATTTGTTGACGGGGGGGGGGGGAAGGGGTGGGTTGCTACCGAATATCACGACTCCAAGGTCCCGCAGCGGCCAAACCGCTCGCCAACCATCGCACTCACAATCCCCTGCGTATGCCGGGATCGGACGCAGCAGCCTATCACCCGGAAATAACTGTTCAGTCCCTGTCTGGCTGACCGTGCAGCTTACTGCGGGTCCCCGACTGCTATCCCGGGCCCTCCCTAGCTGCCCGGGAAGTCCCCTGTCCCCCCCCCTGAACGGCGGCCTGGTTACAATGCTTTGAGGGCCTTCAACACCCGCTGCGGGCGTTATTTAACTCACTGCTCTATTCATTTGTGGATTCGTTTTTCCTGAAATTTTTCATTCCTTTTGTTCACAAATGCTAACGCGAGGTGTAATGTGAAAAAATATGCGTTTTTGGTATATATCAGAAACGCCTACAATAAATTCCATATAGTGTGAATGTGCCCTGAATGTTTATGATCACATGCCTCCCATTGATCCGGCGGGTGTTTTGCAAAACCTGGCTGCGTCTTTTGCGCAATACCCTTGGCTGCATTTTTGCGGCGAATCGCATTAATTATAATGACAGTCGAAATTCTTAAACCTTTTGTAGCCACATACCTTAAATGTGTCAAAGGGGTAACAACCACCTGCACCATGCCATTTCAGAGGGTGATCATGGTAACACAAAAATTTTTTAGACCACGCTGCTAGCATACACGTCTGGTAAGCTCTGGGAAGGTGGGCCACAAACGCGTGGGGAAGGGTATCATCGGTGTGGGAGGGGTGGCATGGTGGTGATGTTAAGAATGAGAAGATGGGGGACCAGACTGAAGTGGAGGGGAGAAAGTTCAGAAGAGAAAGGCCCTAGAGAAGTCTTGACGCTGCTGTATGTGATGATTTATGATCGGAAATGTCATTAATTTTGTCACTGAGGAGCGGAGGAGTGGTTAGGGGAAATTTCTTACAAGGTTGGAGTGTAAGGAGACAAGGAGGGTGTGGGGCCAGTTAGGGGTATAATTTATGTAACCATGATTTTAGATGTAGGAGGACAGGAGGTGTTGGGGACATTTAGGGTCAGGGGTATATTTAATGTACCAGGTTTTTTGGAGATGTAAGGAGGAACCGGAGGGTGTGTGTGGACAGTTATTGTGTATTTTAGGTACCCGGTTGGGATTTATTGGACAGGAGGGTGTGGGGGGGGCAGTTCGGAGTATATCTATTACCAGGTTGGAGATTAAGGAGGACAGGAGGTGGTGGGGGACAGTTATGGGTATATTTAATGTACCAGGTTTGGAGATGTAAGAGGACAGAGGTGTGGGGGACATTTTCGGGTATGATTTATGTACCATGTTGGAGATTGTAAGGAGGACAGAGGTGTGGGGACAGTTAGGGTATATTTATGTACCAGTTGGAGATGTAGGAGGACAAGGAGTGTGGGGGGGGGCATTAGGAGTATATCTAGTACCACGGTTTGGGATGTCAGGAGGCAGGAGGTGTGGGGACAGTTAGGGGTAGATTTAATGTACCAGGTTAGATGTAAGGATGACAGGAGGTGTGGCGAGCAGTAGGGTTTAATTTATTACCAGGTTGAATGTAAGGAGGACAGAGGTGTGGGGACAGTTAGTGGTATATTTTATGTACCATGTTGGAGATGTTAAGGGGACGGATGTGGGGGGACAGTTAGGGGTATTTTGTGACGCAGGTTGGAGATGTAAGGAGGACAGAAGGTGTGGGGACAGTTAGGGGTATCTTATGTATCAGTTTAGATGTAAGGATGACAGGATGTGTGGGGACAGTTAGGGTTTATTTAATGTACCATGTTGGAGATGTAAGGAGGACATGAGGTGTGGGACGGTTAGGGGTATATTCATTTACCCGGTTGAAGATGTAATAGGAGGACCGGATGTTGTGGAGACAGTTTAGGGTCTCTCATTACCAGGTTGGATATTTAGGAGGACAGGAGGTGTGGGGACCGTTAGGGTATATTTATGTATCCAGGTTTTGAGGATGTAAAGGAAGGACCGGAGGTGTGGGGACAGTTGGGGTATATTATTTACCATGTTTAAGAGGAAGGAGGACGTATGTTTTAGAGACAGTTAGGGTATTTATGACCAGGTTGGAGAATTAGGAGGCCAGGAGGTGTGGGGACATTAGGGGTATATTTATGTACCAGGTTGGAGATGCAAGGAGGACAGGAGGTGTGGGGGGGCAGTTAGGAGTATATCTATGTACCAGGTTGAGATGTAAGTAGACAGGAGGTTGTGGGGATCGTTAGGGGTATATTTATGTACCAGGTTGGAGATGTAAAGGAGACAGAGAGGTGTGGGAGACGTTAGGGGTATATTTATGTACCAGGTTGGAATGTAAGATGGACAGAGTGGTGGGGGACGTTCTGGGTATATTTTATGACCAGTGTTTGAGATGTAAGGATGAGACGGAGGTGGGGGACGTGGTTAGGGTTATATTTGTCTATGTACCCATGTTGGAAGATGTACGGAGGACAGAAGTGTTGGGACAGTTAGGTTCTTTATGTATCCGGTTTAGCATGTAAGGAGGACAGGATGTGTGGGGACTTAGGGGTGTATTTATGGTACACGGTTTGTAGATGTAGGAGGACATGATGTGTGGGTACAGTTAGGGTATTTTTTGTACCAGGTTGAGCATTAAGGAGGAACAGGAGGTGTGGAGACAGTTAGGGGTATTTCATGTACCAGGTTGGGAGAGTAAGCGAGACAGGAGGTGTGAGGACAGTTAGGGGTATATTTCTGTCCCTAGTTGACTATTTAAGGAGGACAGGAGGTGTGGACGACAGTTTGGGGGTATTTTTTTGTACCAGGTTTGAGATGAAGGATGACCGATGTGTGGGACCCGTTAGGGTATACTTTAGTACCATGTTGTAGATGTAGGATGACAGGAGGTGTGGGGGGGGGGCAGTTAGTAAAGAATAATCATAGTGTACTTATGGACTATTCCCTAAAGAAGGAATGAATGTGTTTAAATAAAATTTGCTATCAGTGACCAAAAGTCCGCAATTTTTTATGTACTATACCAGGGGTGTGCAAATTTTTTTGACTTGTGGGTTATATAAATTTGATAAAGGGGCCGGACCAGAAGCCTTTACATGGCTGGACCCCCATTGCTGGGCCAATTCCGTTCCTCGCCGGCATCATGATGGCGGTGATGTGTAAATAGGCGATAGTGTAACAGGGACGTTGGTTTATGGTTTTTACATTTCCTGCACTTACATAAGCAATGCGTTTGCATTGCATTGAGCAGATATAATTCCGAGAGACTTCCTGTTTTACCATGAGGAATGTGCCCACAGTGGTCATGATCACAGCACTGCATTGCCGATCCCCCAAGGCATTAGTGAACTAATGGCAGCGACAAGTGGAGGGGAGATGTTTTTCACACGTGACCAGGGCCCAGCCTGAAGGCCCCCACTACACTTACAATCTTTCATACCATTTTCTGTATGGCAAGATTGGGATGTATCTATCAATCAAA
>CM070042.1:5679335-5692209 GCA_036250615.1 Ptychadena robeensis | reverse complement strand
AGAATACATAGTGATTGGAATGATCAGAAAGCTCCTCATATTACATGGTTTTGGTAGAAGGAAAGTTGTTTGTATGGAAATTGTATGGTAAGATTGTAAGGTGTATGGGGGCCTTTAGGACTATGATCACACGAGCGATCACTCGTGGCGCGTTGTAAATCACGTTGCAACGATAGCTGATTAATATGATGATCGAAGTGGGGACAAGTGGGGGCATATAGTGGCCATGCTTGGTATTGCAGGAAGACCAACTCAGGAAGACTGGCAAGAGAGGATTAGTTTGCCAATCTGAAAGCTGCCAGCTCCAGCCCTCCAATAATTATGTGTCACCTCATTGGCTTCTCTTTATTGAGCTCAGAGGGACTTTGGAAGAGAGATGTCGCTGCTTTAACCACCTTGGCGGTACCCCAAGTGTAGCAAAACAAAACAAACTCACCTTGAGCTACAATTGTGGATACTTATTTATCCCCAGTGAGCCCACCGTGATACTGAACATCAGCAACTTGATGATTGTTCCAGGACCGCCACTCTTGATGCTGCCATTGATCTGCATGTTAAGGCAATATAGGTTTTGCTACTCACGTCCCTGGGGTCATCCCCTCCATACCTGTCAAGTTTTCCCTTACTAATTAGGGAAAAATTGACAGGAAGTGGCATCACTTTCGTTATTCGGAACAAGAAAGTACTGAGGTGGAGTGATACTTCTGGGTTCCATAGGTTATCCAGTATCAGGAGGTTTACCTCCCCTCCCTCCTATTTAGTAACTGGCTAACGTAGGAGGCGTTACTCTCTCCTAAGTTCCTGACTCAGGGCTTGTTTCCATTGATGCGATTCCGCGCGTTTGCAGCCGCGCGGCCGCCGCGGGGCCGCAAGTGCAAACAACCGCATCCATTGGAAACTTCAATATAGTTTCCACTGGTGCGGTTGTGCGCGTTCGGGTGCGGATGCGGTTTGGGGCACGTTTCTGAACTCTAGCTGCAGCGTTTTGAAACACATCCACATCCCAGCCGCATCCGAATCTGCATTAAAAAACAAATTGCGTCGCAAATACTATACCATGCGGTTGCCGCGCGGCTGCAGACGCACGGGATCGCATCAGTGGAAACAAGCCCTAACGCCCCATCACTGCCAAGTTAACCCGTAGAAGACTGGCGGGAGAGGATTCATTTTGCGATATGAGAGCTGGCGCATTTCGCGGCGTAAAGGAACTCTTGAAAGATTTACATTACGAAACACAAACCTACTGACCTATATTAGTTTGCCCGCTGCGTATAGATGGAAGGGATAAAACTCAGTGAAAGTAAGCTCGGTTATTGCTATAGCAACCATTTTCCAGTTATTTTTATATCACGAAGTAGACTACAGGAGGTAGGTCTGCTGGATGTAACTGTACCAAGGTGCTGCAGACAGGGCCAGACAGGGCCAGACAGGGCAGACAGGGCCACCATTGGAAATTTCGGGGGCCCAATACTTGCTCATTGTTCGGGGTCTACAGGAGCGCACAGGACAGGGGACCCATTTGGCATCTCTATGCTGCAACAACGTGCATCGGACCACCGGGCCCCCCTAGATGGTCAGGCCTGGCCCGGGCCTGGAGTGCATCCTGTACCGGCCTGCAAAAAACTGATGGCAAATAAAGTATTGGAAATGCAATAATGAGATTCTTCTGATGAACAGTAAATAGAAGGTCCAATCCAGCTCAGAAAGTGATCAACCAACAAGGACTTCTGGTTAATCTCAAAAGGGTTTCCAACCGTCCATAAGATGCCAATACAAGGCTCAAAGACCAATGACTGGAACCTTTGTCATTGACTGTCCCCCAGCTCATAGGTATCAGATTATGACGTCAGTCCCCCTCCAAAGTAATGTCCGGCACACAAAGGGTGCCCGCCGATCCTCTGAGGGGCCGGCTGCTGCATGATGACATCATCACGCTGTAGTCTGTCCCTTATCGATCGAAGGATAATCCATACGTGTATGGCTACCTTTAGTCAGGGAGGTGACCAAGAACCCGATGGTCACTCTGTCAGAGCTCCAGAGGTCCTCTGTGGAGAGAGGAGAACCTTCCAGAAGGACAACCATCTCTGCAGCAATCCACCAATCAGGCCTGTATGGGGGAGTGGCCAGACGGAAGACACTCCTTAGTAAAAGAAACATGGCAGCCCGCCTGGAGTTTGCCAAAAGTCACCTGAAGGACTCTCAGATCATGAGAAACACAATTCTCTGCTCTGATGAAACAAAGACTGAACGCTTTGGTGTGAATGCCAGGTGTCACGTTTGGAGGAAACCAGGCACCGCTCATCACCAGGCCAATACCATCCCTACAGTGAAGCATGGTGGCGGCAGCATCATGCTGTGGGGATGTAGCGGCAGAACTTGGGAGACCAGTCAGGATAAAGGGAAAGATAACTGCAGCAATGTACAGAGACATCCTGGATGACAACCTTCTCCAGAGCGCTCTTGAACTCAGACTGGGACAACGGGTTATCTTTCAGCAGGACAACCACCCTAAGCACACAGCCAAGATATAAGAGGCGCGGCTTCAGGACAAATCTGTGAATGTCCCTGAGTGGCCCAGCCAGAGCCCAGACTTTAATCCATTGAACAACATGGAAAGATCTCAAAATGGCTGCACTGATACTTCCCATTCAACCTGATGATGCTTGAGAGGTGCTGCGGGGAGGAATGGGTGGTGCCAAGAATAGCTGTGCCCAGCTTGTGGCATCGTATTCAAAAAGACTTGAGGCTGGAATTGCTGCCAAAAGGGGCATCGGCAAAGCATTGAGCAAAGGCTGTGAATACTTATGTACATGTGCTTTCTCTGTTTTAATAAATTTGCCAAAACCTCAAGTACACTTTTTCATGTTGTCATTATGGGATGTTTTGTGTAGAACTGTGAAAAAAATGAATTTAAAATAAATACTGTATTTTTCGGCCTATAAGACGCACCTGACCATAAGACACACCCAGTTTTTAAAGAAGAAAATCTGAAAAAAAATATTTCATTTGTTTAAATGAATGTGAAAAAATCTCATGCAGTACCCCTATTCAGCCACAAAAATGGTGTCACTAGAGAGCAGACTTCAGCGTCTCTTCTTCCTCACACAGAGCTTAGAGAGGGAAGGGAGGGGGAGCACAGGGGAATCCGAACTCTGGTCTCCCTGTCCCTTCTCTGCTGCGTGCGTGAGGAAGCTGCTTGCCAGTGCAGCTTGCTCCACACACTCTGCATTGGCTATATTTGCAGGGCTCTGCAAATATAGCCAATACAGTTCTGCTCTCCACAGCTCTCCCAGCAGATGGAGATCACACAGCTGACATAGCCCATCAGCTGTGTGATCTCTCAGCACACAGGGGGTGTGCCGATGGAGATCACACAGATGATCTCCTCTCCCTCTGCACACAGCTGATCTATCTGCCGGGAGAGCTGTTGGGGAGCCAAGTTGCGATCACCGGCGGCCGAATGGTCGCACATTCGGACCATAAGACGCAGGCACTTTCCCCCCCAATTTTGGGGGTGAAAAAGTGCATCTTATGGTCCGAAAAATACGGTAAATATTTCAGCCTTCATATTGCATAACGCAAAAGGGAATTAATGAGTCTAATTACCTAATAAGGTGTGACCTCCCATGTGGGTGTGGTCATGCATAATGAACCATTTCAGAGGGCATTAGTCAGCTCACCAGGTCTCACCAGCACCAGTATGGCCCCTTCACTGGTATACAGAATTCTGAATGTAGATCCAGCATCCAGGTAACAGCTGCAGTTAGCTCGCTCCCGATACTCAGAATAGTTTCGTATAATTCTATACTATATATAACTTCATACATTCAAATAGAAGAAGACTTGTTTTGCTTGGTGGAGTTGGAGCTGCCACATTGTTTTGCTGCCCTCTTGAGGTATAAAGAGAAGGTGTCATCACTACGGCATATGGGCAGCACTACAACGAAAAAAAAATCGGTGTTGAATATGTTTATTTGGCGGTTGTCAACTTGTAAATGCTCTCTAAAAAATTGCCAAAGTGTAAAATGTTACCCGACCTCTGGCCCTAATAATTTAAAAGATTTTAAAAAAGCATAAATCTACAGGGCGGGCCATTTCTATGGATACACGTTAATACAATGGGAATGGTTGGTGATATTAACTTCCTGTTTGTGGCACATTAGTATATGTGAGGGGGAAAACTTTTCAAGATGGGTGGTGACCATGGCGGCCATTTTGAAGTCAGCCATTTTGAATCCAACTTTTGTTTTTTCAACAGGAAGAGGGTCATGTGACACATCAAACTTCTTGGGAATTACACAAGAAAAACAATGGTGCGCTTGGTTTTACCTTCACTTTATTCTTTCATGAGTTATTTACACATTTCTGTCCACTTATAAAATGTGATCAATGTGCTGCCCATTGTGTTGGATTGTCAGTGCGATCCTCTTCTCCCGCTCTTCACACACTGATAGCAACACCGCAGGAGAAATGCTAGCACAGGCTTCCAGTATCCGTAGTGTCAGGTGCTGCACATCTCGTATCTTCACAGCATAGACAATCGCCTTCAGATGACCCCAAAGATAAAAGTCTAAGGGGGTCAGATCGGGAGACCTTGGGGGCCATTCAACTGGCCCATGCCGACCAATCCACTTTCCAGCAAACTGTTCATCTAGGAATGCTCGGACCTGACACCCAGAATGTGATGGTGCACCATCTTGCTGGAAGAACTCAGGAAACTTGCCAGCTTCAGCGCATAAAGAGGGAAACACATCATCATGGAGCAAGGTCTCCCGATCCGACCCCCTTAAGGTGGCTACACACAGGTCGATTTCCCACGTGATTCCTGGCCGATCGATCACCGGGCGCGTGCACGCCGATCGATCGATGAGGAATCGAGTGCAGCCCACCTTGACCGATCAACCCCGCCCGATCGACATGGAACCCAAATCGGATCGGCCAGAGAACCAACCTGTGGGTGTTTTCTGATCGATCGGGCACACATCAAGGGGAGTTGACATTTGTGAATCGATCGACTGGTAACAGAATCGTCCAGGAATCGGTGGCCTAAGGTGATAGGATCAGGCTTGTATGGTCGATCGATCGACGCCTGTGGCTTCACCAGAATTGATCAGAGCGTCGATCGATCGCTCAGGAATCGACACGTGCATGGCTAGCTTTAGACTTTCATCTATATGTAACTGCCAGCTAAGCTTTTTTTTTCATCCTCTCTGAGCTCAATTCGGGTTTCAAGACTTTTACTTATTATTTTGCTGGGGCGGCATTCACCCGCTGCTGCACACTGCGTTTACCCGAACAAAGGGAACTGCGGGCACCTTGTGGACTGCTGACAGTGGTGAAGGAATACAGCAGCTGGGTAGGCCTTATTTTTGGGGGAGGGCTTATATTAGAAGCACTTGGTCTTACTTTAGGGGTAGGCCATAATTTTGCGGTAGTCTCCTGTTTACATATAGTGAATTCTGTTTACTACTTTCACCAGCTGTGAACTTGCGGAAGCACAGACACACAGTGATAATGTCAACATAAGGTATGATAAAAACTGAAGGTATCTTGTTGATATAGGTTGGTAAGATATACTATGACCTGGATGAATGAGAACCTTCACAAACATGTAAGCAGATGAAGCATCAGCGCTGTTGGCATAATTTTTATTGTGATCAAACAGTGAGCTCTGGTTGCATAAGTCTTAGTGAATGTTGTCAACATATGGTTATTAAAAGTGGAGCACCTTGCTGGTAAATACCACAAGTCTCCGTCACACACCATCCCTACCCTCCTGTGTTTGGTATTACATGTGTGGCCAGGTTTCACATGGCTGATATTATCTTTTCAGGATATGACTACACCTACTTCCACACCTCGAAAGACATATCCTCACGTTCACGTGTCCACAGGTATGACATAAGGCCGGGGTCAATGTGTTACTGGTAACAGAAAACTCTGAATAATGCCGAGCTGTAGAACAAGTCTATCCGGTATGTTACACTTCCCAACAAGCCAGAGATCTGAGCAATTAGAGAAAGTGTGTAAAGGTGGCCACACGTTGCTCCATCGCAGATTAGGGCTATGTCTCCACAGCTTTGTGTGCAACGTTCAGAGCAGCGCTTGGCGGGGGTCCCGACGGATCACAAACACTGTACCTGCTCGGCGGATGCTTTGTTCAGACATCTGCCAATGCAGGGGTTAATGTACTGCACTACGTCATCCACTGCATCGGCCGATTGGCTCAGCGCCATGAGAGCAGAGCATCCGCCAAGCAGGGTATGTGTATGTGATCCGTTGGGACCCCCACCAAGCACTGGGCTTAACCTAGGGGTCCCTACGGATCATACAATGCAGTGCAAACATGCCCTTAATCCAAAGAGCCTTGATCGATCCTGTCCGTAAATCAGATGGTATTATGGGGCACGCGCACGCTGACAGGGCTTTAGGGTATGTTCCCACTTCGCTGGCACCCAGTGACCCAGAGATTGCAGGCAGGAAGTGGGGAGGGAGGACAGCACATCTTGCCCCACCCCGTCTGATGATGAATTGACACTCAATTTTCTACCGCCAGGGCCGGGACGAGGCCCACCAACAGCAGAGGCTGAGCTGCCCAAGTGCGCCCCTCTCCCAGCTTAATTTGCATATGAATGTCCCGCGACATTCATATGCAAATTGGGCTAGGAGAGGGGTGACATCGGCCAGCTAAGAGCTGATCAGAGCTTAGCTGGACGGCTCCATCTCGTCAGCTGCAATACTGAGAAGAAAGTGCAGGACGAGATGGAGCCGTCAGAAGTTTAACCCCCTGAGCAACGCCCAGACCTGACCTGTCGGCCCGGCCCTGTTTACCGCGGCCATTCATCTCTATGGCTGAGATCAAAAACGCGGGAGACCTTCGATTCTGACCGCGGGTCGTACCGCGTCTGTGCCTGACCACGGTTGGGGATGCATTCAACTAAATGGAAGCGATCAGCTGGGATCGTCACGCGTGATTAAAATCACGTCCGCACCCTGGCTGTTCGCATAAGTGGAAATATATTCTCATGTTTGAATCATAAGAAGTGTGGCTGTCTAATTGCAATTCCAACTTCTCCAGAAAAAATAACCAATAGTCTATTTAATAAGCGGTAGTAATAGTATATTATTACCACTAGATGGCGCTGACATCCAAGTTTGTTTACATTTCACCAGCCGATGTTGGAAACACATAGAGAATTCACAGAGGCTGCTTGTGTCTGTGAACCAGCAAACACCCGGACAGGTAAGTGGGACGCTGACTTTGACCCGAGGGGGCTTTTTCAGCAAATTTTTGGGCTGAATAACTTTCCATATGCGGCTCTTTAGCCCCTTCAGTCTGGCTCAGTGGCGTAGGGATTTTTCATTCATGTCTCCCCCCCCCCACTCCCAACAGCAAAACCCCCGCGCCATCACTAACAACCACTAAATATGTCTGTAAGGGGGGCTCTGTGGCTACTAACAAGTGGGGGCTTTCTGGTTACCTTTAAGTGGGGGGGGGGTCTGGATCCCTACAAGGGACGCTCTGTCTACCTATATGGAGGGGGCTTTGTGGCTACAAATAACCGGGGGCTCTGGGTCTACCAGCAAGGGAGGGGCTCTATGGTTACCTCTAAGGGGGCTTTGTGACTAAAATAACAACATGGAAACCTGACTTACCCAAACTTTCCAAGGAGATGCGACACCATTGGTCACAGGGGCTGTCAGTCATTGTCCTCACAGTATATTGTTATGAAGTGTGATAGATAGAAAGATATAAGTGTAACTAAGATTTATTACGTTTATTAAGTTATATTAGAGAAAGTTTTTAGGGAAAGAAGACGTCATTGTGACAGCACAACCCCCTCCGGCTCTCATCATGGATTTCATGTGCTGCACCGCTGCGATTTGGCTCTTTGGTGGAATAAGTTTACCGACCACTGACCTACACATAGCTGTGATTGTCACGCTTGATTAAAATCATGTCCGCACCGTGGCAGGTCGCGTAAGTGGGAAAAGTGGGTAAGTGGGAGTGCAATGATATTTAGTTTTCTTAATCCCCCATAGCACTCAGAGAACTCAGTACCGAGGATCAAAGCACAGTACCGCATATACGTGAGTATCAGCCTACCTCAATATAAACCGAGTGTGAGGACCCCAGCTGTTCCGGTCACCGCCTGCTGGTGGCACTGTGATTGCCCTTCCATGTGTTGGTCCCACAGTCACCAGCAGGTGGCTCCCTGCAAGCGTGGGCTGGGTGGAGCACACACCTGCCTCGTTAGCTGTAGGGCTATTTAGATGTGCTTCATCCAGACAACGCTTGCTGTTCATTGCTTTCCCTGTCTCCATGCTTTTCTTGTCCCTGAACCTGAACCCTGGACACTCCTGTACCCTGGACTTTTTCTGTTTTGTTCCTGTCTGTGAGTCCTCATTAAATCTGTTTTGACACCACCCTACCTCTGTCTGTATGTCAGTGTGTGTTGCGTGTGTGTTGCCTGTCTGGTGGTCCCCTCTGTACCTGATCCTGACACCGAGGTACCTAATTATATCTACAAAAACTGGTAAAACTTTATGACTCGAGGATGGGAAATGCAAAGTAAGATAATCAAGTTTTCTAAATGAGAAAAGTATAGAGAAAGCACCATCGCCCCTAGGAATGAATCAAACAGGTGAATCTTAGTGCCGCACCCTCAATAAAGTTAAAATGGACCTACCACCTCACTAGGTACTTTATATTGTTGGCAGCAGCACTGCCAAATTTAGAGCAATCACTTAAAGCAAGAGAGGTCATTTTCAGGATCATCCCTCCCCCTGTGTGAAGTTCCAGCAGCAGCGTGTTTTGTAATTACGCCCGCAAGGGCACCTGGGATAAATTGCCGTAGTCCTGTGGAATTTTTATGGCAGCTTCACATCTGCGGGATGTAATGTAATTGAAGCTCCATCTAGTGGCCGATTGTTTAAATTACAGCTTCATAGTCAAAATGAAGTATTCCTGAAGTGTGGGTGGAACAGCTTTTCTTTGCCAGTACTAAACATGATGGCTTTGGGAATAAGCAAGTGAGGATGGAAAGTACCCTTTTTTTTTATTCTGTAGCAGTTTTCACAGATGTAATCTGCTGAGTATTATGTCAATGCAATGTATGTGTTTTTTTATTTTGAGTATAGAACCACTTTAAGAGAACTAAGTTTCCATTTCCAAAGTCTTTATTAATATTATTATTGGGACCAATACATGGCATGGAAACGGAAACTTATTTTCATGTTTGAATCATAAGTAGTGTGGTTTTTTAATTGAAATTCCACCTTCTCCAGAAAAAATTAACCAATAGCCCACTAGATGGCGCTGACATCCAAGTTTGCTTCCATTACATGAGTCGATGTCAGAAACACAACGGATCCTTCACAGACGCTGCCGGTGCCTGCAAACCAGCGACCACCTGGACAGGTAAGTAAGACCCTTACCCGAGGGGGCCTTTTCAGCAAATTTTTTGGGCTGAAAAAATTGGCTTATACTCGAGTATATACAAGGTGGGCCATTTCTATGGATACACCTTAATAAAATGGGAATGGTTGGTGATATTAACTTCCTGTTTGTGGCACATTAGTATATGTGAGGGGGAAACTTCTCAAGATGGGTGGTGACCATGGCGGCCATTTTGAATCCAACTTTTAAGGGTCATGTGACACATCAAACTTATTGGGAATGACACAAGAAAAACAATGGTGCGCTTAGTTTTGCCATAACTTTATTCTTTCATGAGTTATTTACAAGTTTCTGTCCACTTATAAAGTGTGTTCAATGTGCTGCCCATTGTGTTGGATTGTCAATGCGACCCTCTTCTCCCACTCGTCACACACTGATAGCAACACCGCAGGAGAAATGCGAGCACAGGCTTCCAGTATCCGTAGTTTCAGGTACTGCACATCTTGTATCTTCACAGCATAGACAATTGCCTTCAGATGACCCCAAAGATAAAAGTCTTAGGGGGTGAGATCCATATAAATGGCCCACTCTGTACTCTGTAGTACTCTGCTTGTGTTCCCTACCCTCCCCTCTACACATCGATGACGTTGGTGATGTGGGCTGGGAATCCGATGCCCCTCCATTAAGATTGAGGTCTATGCAGGCTCACAAAACATATATTTATGTACCAGGTTGGAGATGTAAGGAGGACAGGAGGTGTGGGGGACAGTTAGGGGTGTATTTATGTACCAGGTTGGAGATGTAAGGAGGACAGGAGGTATGGGGACAGTTAGGGGTATATTTGTGTACCAGGTTGGAGACGTAAGGAGGACAGGAGGTGTGGAGTGATATAAATGCAAAGCATTAAACTTGATTCTCTGGACAATTGGAAGCCAGTGTAGAGATTTGCAGAGAGGAGCAGCAGATGTGGAGCGGTTAGAGGAGTAAATGAGTCTAGCAGCAGCATTCATGATGGACTGAAGAGAGTCTTTATAGAAGAAGACCAGAGGATGATGTTGCAGTAGTCCTGGTGATAAAGGACGAGAGCGTCTACCAGGACTTAGGTGGTCTCTGGGGATAGGAAGGGGTGGACCTTGCAGATGTTGTGAATAAGGAATTGGCAGGATCTAGCAATGCTCTGTATGTGGGGAGAAAAGGAGAGGGCGGAGTCGAGGATGATACCAAGATAGCGAGCTTGTGGAGTAGGTGCTACTCTCAGTGAGTGCAGACGTGCACTCTCATCTCTTAAATATTCAGTTTAGTGTTTTTTTATTGTTAGAGTTAATCATAAAATGTTGCCCAAATGTAATTTTAAAATCTTAACGTTTTTCAAGGACGGTCTAGACTGTTTTGTTCTCCAAATCGTTCAATTTGTGGGCTGTCCATTGTTTTTAGGATTTGGTTTTGTACTATTGGTCTCGAAGACTTACTTTGAAACAATTATTGTTCTGTTATTTGTGGCCTAACAGCACATTGACAAATCGAATTTCTTGTCTCCAAACGACCTATCTATTATGTGTTCCTTTTAATCGTTCCTTAGTGTGCCAGCAGGCTTGATGTACGGAACTCGTTGACTTAATGTTTGTAAAATGTTGACAGAATTGAAAACGATATTCACGTCACTGTAAATGGTTTGTGTTTTTTGTATTCCCCTATGAACATTTAAAGCGCACCTAAACCCACCAGACAAACTTTTCCCCCTGGCTAGCCAACACCCGACTATTGGGGCAATATGTAAATAAAAATTTTTTATCTGTATAAAGGCCCCCATACACCTTACAATCTTACCATACAATTCCTGTACAATCAACTTTTCTTCTACCAAAATCATGTAATATGAGGACCTTTCTAACCCTTCCAACCACTATGTACTATATCAGGGCGGACCCGGCACTACATAGCAGTGATATATACCTTCCAATCACTATGTACTATATCAGGGAGCGCCTTCTAAGGGTGTTGGAGATCTGGGGGGGATTGAAGTCAGAGTAGGCATATGTAAGGGTTTAAAATATGGAACAAAAGGAAAGCACTGTGTGACAGATGGGACCATGACTTTATGAAAGGATGACATTGGACTGCAGGGTCGTCTCAGCAGAGGTAGTTACAAAGCCAATAAAATGTTCCAGGGTACATACTGAGGTCAAAGAGATCTGGGGGGTCACACTACTGACGGTATGAGATCGGGTGTTACACTACTGAGTAAGAGATCTGGGGGTCACCACACTGAGGTATGAGATTGGGGGGTCACACTACTGAGGTATGAGATCTGGGGGTTTCACACTACTGAGGTATGAGATATGGGGGAGTCCAATACTGAGGTAGAGATCGGGCGGTCACATCTGAGGTATGAGATCTGGGAGGGGGCCACACTACTGAGTATGAGATCTGGGGAAAGTCACACTCCTAAGGTATGAGATCTGGGGGTCAGACTACTGAGGTATGAGATCTGGGGGGTTCACACTACTGAGGGTATGAGATCGTGGGGGTCACAATACTGGATATGAGGATGAGCTGGGGGGGTTCCACACTACTGAGGTTATGAGATCTGGGGGTCACCACTTACTGAGGTATGAGATCTGGGGGTCACAATACGAGGTATGAGATCTGGGGGTCACAATACTGAGGATGATATCTGGGGGGTCACAATACTGAGGTATGAGATCTGGGGGTCCACATATGCGGTATGAAGATCTGGGGGTCACACTACTGAGGTATGAGATTGGGGGGTCACATAGGGGGATATGGGATCTGGGGTCACAACTACCTGAGGTATGAGATCTTGGGGTCACAACTACTGAGGTTGAGATCTGGGGGTACACTAATGAGGATGAGATAGGGGGGGACGCCCTCATGAAGTTTGAGATATGGTGGAGGTAACATACTGAGGTATGAGATCTGGGGGTCACACTAACTGAGGTTTGAGATATAGGGGGTCACACTATGAGGTAGAGATTGGGGGTCACACTACTGAAGGTATGAGTCTGGGGGTCACATACTGAGGTATGAGATCTGGGTGGTCAAAATCCTGAGGTATGAGATTGGGGGTCCACACTAATGAGGTGAGATCTGGAGGTCCACACACTGAGGTATGAGATCTGGGGCGCACACTACTGAGGTATGAGATCTGGGGGGTCACAACTACTGAAGGTATGAGATCTGGGGGCGCCCCTACAACCACTACTGGGGTAGAGATCTGGGGGGCGGGGGTCACAAATACTGAGGTATGAGGTCGGGGGTGGGGGTCACAACTACGAGGTATGAGATCTGGGGGTTTTACACGACTGAGGGTATGAGGATCTGGGGGGGGGTCACATAACGAGGTATGAGATACTGGGGTTACACTACTGAGTATGAGATGCTGGGTCACAATACTGAGGTATGAGATCTGGGGGGTCACCAATACTGAGGTATGAGATCTGGGGTAACACTAAT
>CM070042.1:5547099-5562809 GCA_036250615.1 Ptychadena robeensis | reverse complement strand
TGTATCATATATACACACACCAATCAATCATATATACACACACCAATCATACAGAGACATACCTCCCTGCCCCCCAGTTTGGGAA
The DNA here is from genome assembly GCA_036250615.1 of Ptychadena robeensis. NCBI lineage: Eukaryota > Metazoa > Chordata > Amphibia > Anura > Ptychadenidae > Ptychadena > Ptychadena robeensis. The sequence continues at coordinate 5,562,724 of CM070042.1, read as the reverse complement.
CCCCCGCTGTAAGGTAAGTACTCGTCGGCAGCCACTCAGAAATAACCTCTTGTACAATAATCCTGCAGATTCTCTCCTCCTCGTACGGAGTGTACGTCGCCCCCAGCTGCTGCACTCATCCTCAGAATGACACCACCTGAGGGATCCCCACCGACACTGATCATACAGGGACGGGAGACGTGTACATACATGAAAGGCTTTGTGTGCAGCAAGAGAATTGTGCATCACAAAACAAGTGACACACGCGCAAGTCAGATTGTGTTGTGAGATATTAGGCAGCAAGTCAACAGTAGAGATGATCAAAGTTTTTTTCAGATATTCGACTATTTAATTGCAAAGCCCCTGAACATGGTATCATTACCAAACTTGCAGGAGATGTAGAGAAGGGTTGGGGGAACATTGAAAAGAAAAAAGTATGTCTCTAACACAAATAGTTTTTGCACAAATTAAGTTCAAAGTCAAGTCAAAATGTCGAAAAGTCATAAATTCGACTTTAATTTTGAACTTAATTTATTCAAAAACTATTTGTGTTAGAGACATACCTTTTTCTGTCAAATGTTCCCCCAACTCTTCTCTATATCTCCAGCAAGTTTGGTGATGATACCACGTTCAGGGGCTTTGCAATCCGCTCTGAAAGTTAGCAAGTCGAGCATCTCTAGTCAACAGTCCGTTATCGAAGGAGAAGCAGAGAATGAGAAGGGGAACGATCTGGGGACCATTCACAAGGGCAGGACGGGTCAGCGTACGTCCACAATGGCTGCCAAACGGTGGCCCTACACTGTTCAATCAATAGAATGAAAAAAAAAAAAAAAAGCTGATCAAATCAGGAACAGACATGTCTGTAAATCCCGGTTGATCATGGATGGGGACCACACAGCCCCATGGACACAGCAGCTGGCAGGTAGAGCTCAGTCGAGACACAGGAAAGTGTCAGCAGCTCTCAGCCGGTGTTGCGAGTCACAAAGTCACATGGTCTCCTCGTCAGATCTGCGGGACCCCATAGTCCACCTCCAAAGTCACATGGTCTCCTCGTCAGATCTGCAGGACCCCATGTGGGGGGGGGTGATATATCCTGTTACAGGAAGGGGGTTGCTGGGGGCGGGCTGCAGGTGTAGGTGTGATACTTAACCTCTGCTGCATCCTTACACGTAACCATGGGGAGGGACACAAAGACTTCTTAAAATTGGGATCTTCCAGATTAATCAAGGCGTAGTTGGTTGCAAGGTCTGCGGTGTCAGAAGCATGATGCTGCCAGGGTGGTCTGATGGGGGCGCCTTTTCTGGTAATTTGTTGAGTTCTAATGGGGGGGGGGGGGGGTTTGGGGGTGGGTTGGTTAGCAGTGTATTATTACATAGTCTAATTGGGGGCTGAGGAGGAAGGGAGAGAGTTCCTGAGTAGAGAGAGGCACTAGAAAGTTTAATGGGGCGAGGGGAGGTGAGAGTGCCCAGAGAGAGAGAGGAGCAAGCCCTAGAGAAGTCCTAATGGGGCGGATGGGAGAGGGGGAGCTAAAAAACAGTTGTTTCCATTGAGTAGGGGGACCCTAGAGATAGTCTAATGGGGCGGAGGGAGAGAGTCCATTGGAAAAGTACAGGTGCAGCCCTGAAGGAGAGAGGTCTAAGGGGGCGAGGGAAGAGAGGTCCATTGAGTAGGGATCGGCCATAAGAAGTCGATGGGGGGAGGAGATCGTTCCAGAGAGTAGGAGCGGCCCTAGAGAAAGTCTAATGGGGCTGAGGGTAATGCGACCGGGGCAATTCGTTGAAGCAGGTTTTACGAAAGGGAGGAGGAGAGTGATAAGGAGGAAGGCCCACGAATTGCTGGTGAGATCCCTCTCGCTTGGAGGCGACCGCCGGAGATGTGTGGTGGTGAGGTGGGGAGAGCGTTCAAGAGAGTAGGAGCGGACCTAGAGGAGTCGAATGGGCGCGATAATATACTCTTATGAGGGAGTAGTTACATGCGTAGGAGATTGGAAACCCCATTACTGAGAAGGATAATGGGGGCCCAGTGTGAGAGAGTGCCTAAGAGATGTAGGAAGAGTGACATAGAGGTTCAATTAGTTGCTCATTGGGGGGAGGGAGTTGAGCGTTCCAGAGAGTAGGAGCGTGCCCTAGAGCTGAGTCTATTATAGGGACCATCTTAAAGGTGACCAAGGGCCTTCCAAGAATAAAGCTAAACGGGCCGAATCTGGCCCTCGGGCCTTAGGAGTGATAACTTTCCCAACATCCCTTACGTATGTGTGATCGAGGTATAGACATTGTATAGCACCAGGATTGGTTGGAATATTTTAAGTTCATTTAGGCGGCAAGTGATAATCCCGTTTGTATTGAATAAACCTCTCTCACGTGAGCTACAGGATTAGGTGCTCCAATTGATATGCAAATTATTCCTGATTCTCTGGAACCTATCAGGCGGGGGGGGCGCAAAAGTGGAAGTTACATACAGGTTAGTATGGTGACTTCAATATAGCCCAAAGATACCTAATCTAAAAAAAAAGAGGACTCTGAGATAAGTTCCTTTAGGGTGGGAAATGCGCCGGGCTTTTGAGGGTTGGGCGCGGGGGCTTTACTGTGAAGATATATCCCCTCTACGGCTAGTATGGGATAGATTGCAGAGTTCAATCAAAGGCCAAGATATGGCGGGAGGTTCTTGATGCAGGCTGGCAGGATCTTATAGTCATTCTGTCTATGCTCTCAAATGGTTTTGCTGGATTTAAACAAAGGTACCAGATGGAGATCCAGCCGTTTCGGCCGCCTATCTCTATGTATGAACAGATCCAGTCAACCTCCTAGGGTAATCCGTCTTTCCTCAGGAGAGTTTCGAAGAGGCTGGTGAGGAGGCCAAAGCCTGTTTTGCGTACCCCACCCTGCGGCAGAGTGGCAATGCCTTCGCACCATATAAGACGAAAGACGGGCCAACTTGACCCCTGGATTCTGGGAGGGGAAGTCTGCCTTTCTGTCCGGAAACTGATCCCCACTATGCTGCTTGGGATCTGCTGGTGGCTGCGCAGGCCTTGTTGCGTTCCCAGTGGATGCGGAGAGTTCTGGCGGCCCCATTCCAGAATTATGTGTGCAATTCTGGCTTCATGCCATGGGGTTTTAAACGGACAAATGGGAGACCGAGCCTGACCTACCCTGGGGTTTTCACGGACAATTGGAGCCTGCCTGACCTACAACTGGGGTGTTCAAGGACAATGGAATCCCTAGCCTGACCTAAAATGGGGTTTTTCAAACGGGGGTTGGTCAACATGGTGGAGACCTAGCCTGACCTACACTGGGGTTTCAACGGACAATGGTAGCCCTAGCTGACTCTTATACTGGGGTTTCAAAGGACAATTGGAGCCCCTAGCCTGTGACCACACTGGGGTGGTTTCCAAGCCCAGTCGACAATGGAGCCTATAGCCTGAACTAAACTGTGGGTTTCAACGGACAAAATGGAGCCCTAGCCTGAAGGGCTACACTGGGGTCTTCGAAGGACCAATGGAGTCCTAGCCTGACCTACAATGTGGGTTTCACGGGACAATGGAGCCCAGGGGCCTGGACCCACTGGGGTTTCAACGGACAATGGAGCCTTAGCCTTGACCTACACTGGGTTTCCAAGGACAATGGTAAGCACCTAGCCTTGACCTACCCTGGGGTTCCAACGGACAATGGAGCCCTAGCCTGCCTACATGGGGTTTCAACGGGACCATTTAGGAGTCCCTAGCCTGATTCCTACACTGGGGTTTTCACGGACAATGGAGGCCCTAGGCCTGACCTTACACTGGGGTTTCCAGGGGACAACATGGAGCCCTTAGGCTCTGACCGACACTGGGGTTGTGTAACGTGCACAATGGGAGCCCCAAAAGCCTGACCTTACACTGGGGTTCACGGAAAATGGAGCCCTAGAAGACCTACACTGGTGGTTTTTTTCAACGGAACCAATGGAAGCCCTAGCGGACCTATGTGATCTGGGGTTTCACGGACAACATGGGCACTAGATGACCTACAACTGGGGTTTCATTTTTTAGGGGACAATGGAGCCCTAGGCCTTTGTACCTATGCAATGGGGTTTAAACGGACCAATGGAGCCCTAGATGACTTTTTCTACTATCCTGGGCGTTTTTTCATACGGATTCCTTCAATAGGGATTGGCTCTCTAGCTTATGACCCTATCAATTGTGGTTTTTTCAACGGACAATGTTGGTTTTGGATGTCCATAGCCTGGACCTACATCTGGGGTTTCCATCTGGACATATTGGAGGTTCAGCCTAGCTCTTTGACCTACATTCTGGTGGTTTCAAACGTGGACAAGGAGCTTCTGAGCCTGATTCATATTACTAGGGTTTTCATAATGGACCACTGGAAGTGCCTCTGAGACCTGGACCTGTGTCCACTGGGTTGTCAATCGGCATGCTAAGGTGGAGCCCTAGCTATTGACCATTCTGCCACTGGTGGTTTTCTTAGTGAATAGTTGGACGCCATAGCCTGTTGGACCTATGAACGGTGGTGTCAAAGGACATATGGTAGCTCCTCTAGCCTGACCACACTGGTGGTTTTTCATAGGATAACTGGAGCAATAGTCTGGTTAGACTGGGATTGAGGCTGTAGCTCTTCTCCTTACGGATACCTCACCCATCCCGAAAACATCATTTGGAAAGGGGGTGGGGAGGGGACAAACACTCCTGACGGCTCGAAGCCATTGTCATGGGTGTGACTTTCGGGGTATTTGGATTTTTCCGCTTTGATTTTGGGGGATCAATTCCACTTACGACCCTTCTGCGTTCAGATATTTAAAGTTGAACTGTTGACAATCACTCTTTCCGGTGGTCGACCAAAATAAATAGTTCCATCCAACCAATTGCTCAGCATTAAAGTAGGTGTCAATAGGTATAAGCTTTGTTAATGTTCATGGTTGGCTATAGGAATACTCAATCTGTTTTTTTTCCACCGTACTGTTCATCCACATTATTCCACTCTCCTTTTCAACTTTAGCGAACTTGTTTTAGAGATTTTTTGACTTGGTTCTATTAATGAGTTGAGGAGAGGCTTGATTTGGGAGTATCCCAGCTGAGCCTTTTCTTTGCGGCCATTGGTCGTTAATGAAAAGCTTTATTATGAGTGGAACAGACCAGGATTCAGCTGCTGATTGCGCATAGGATTCCCACTGGACTACTCTGATAATATATATTTTGGTGTTCCCAACTCTGGGCCCTTGGCCATGGTTCGGCGTGCGTCTCCCCTCCTCTGGGGGCTCTCGCCACAGGCGCCCCCCAAAATCATGAGCCTGGTACTTACAATATGGGTTTATATAGCAAATCTTCCCATGGTTTGTAGTGGTCACACACTGACCGCTTTTCCTCATCACCTTTGGCTCCTACGAATTAGTAACATTGTCCATTGTGTATCAGCGGAAACCTATGTGTCGTACCATATGAGCTGTTTGTATTTTAAAAGGGGTATAGTAGTGATTGAGGGTCGGGGTGTTGGTTTGATTGCACACCTGGGGAAGGAGGTTCGTTGGTGCGCATCAAAGGGAAAGGATTGTGCTTTGGGTATGGGTTGGTGCTGCACCCAGGGACAGGAGGGGTTTTTTGATTTCTGGGGGCGTGCTGTCACCAGTGGGCTTGCGTTGTGCTTTGTGGAGGTTTTGGGGGTGACTGTCCTTGGCTGGTGAATGTGGTCCACCACCTGCTGAGATTTATTGTCGTATTCGAGCGGAGGGTCTAGATCGATGTATGTGTGGGCCTACTTTAGGATGCGAGGGACGTCTTAATTGTGGCGTCCTCCATAATCACCTCATGTGTCCAATTTCCATTGGTTATGGACACCAGAATCCTTTATTGATGTATATACATCCTGGACCCGTTTGGCTTTTGCTATGATTAACTTTGGGCGATCCTTATCGATGTTTCTGGTGCGGACCTTTAGTTTGATTGCAGAGGGGCCACACTGTGGGCCTCCATATCACTTTCTCAGTTGCCCACTTGGTGTAATGTGGACACATGACTCTTTATGATTGTATTAGTTGGGGAGGTCTCAGTTTACCAATCTTACATTGTAGTTGGTAAACTTGGCGACCCCGGCCTTTGCTAATTAACTGTGGGAGCTCCTACATTTATTGTGCGGACCTTTTAGTGATTGCCAAGGGCCGCAATTGTGGCTCTCTCCATTACACTTCCAGTTGTCCCATCTCACTGGTATATGATTTTTGTTTAGGGATCTTATAATTGATTACTTTTGTCACTTTGTAGTGAGTTTTATGTATACGTATTTCCTTAGTTTGTGTTGCGGTTGTAATCACTTGTGCTCTTGCTTTCAGGGCCATGGATTTCAAGATTTCGATGGCTGTTTTTGTATTTAATGGGTGATTTTGGATCCTGCTCCCGCCCTATGTTTTTATAGGTTGATCACCTTATTTGCTTATAATTTTCTCTGCTACTGGTTATGGTTATTAATACGAGTGTCACAGGCTCTGTCATCAACTTACGTAAGTTGCTTGGGGTTCTGCAATTTTGGAATGTCTCGTTGGTTCCATTCATGGTTTATATGGTGATTTTGGATTTCTTTGGCTTTTCCATATACCTTACCTTTGATTCTCTTGGGCGTGTAGCATATTAATTCATCAGCCTGATCTTTGGTTTATATTATAGGTCGTAGTTGTGCAAAGACGCCTTGAATTTTGACTGACTTTTCACTGACCCTTTTTTGATATCATTGTTCACAAACGGACACTTTGTTACTACACTTGTGACGGTTATGCACCTTTGTTGAAACTCTTTGCGTGTACGGGTTTCTTTGTCCAACATTTGTTAAAAGAATTTTTAACTTATATAATTTTGGGCTTGGTGCATTATCTATGTCTGTTCATCCTACTTGGTGGCCGACATGTATTTTCGGTTTCTTTCTGTTTCCACAACAAGCCTTTCTTACGGATGTTAGTCAATTGTATGAGTCCTGATCACTATTGCATTTTTTGTCCGGGATTTACTATTGGGGCTTCCTAACCTTGTAGGATCCGGGTTTTTTGGCCACTGGTCCCTTTATGGTGGTGTTTTGGTCCGCTTTACGCCCTGGGGTTTTTCCTCCATATTGCTTGGCACCTGATACCTAAACTGGTAATTTGGTGTTCGTACTGTGTCATAGCAACTTTCCCCGTTTTTTATCGTCTTGGTCCATCCTGCCTGAACCTTTTTGCGCTTCCTAATCAAACTGTGGGTTTGCCTGACTCATTCAGTTTTACATTTGTCTAAAGTTGATCAGGTGGATCAAATCCAGGTCTACTGTAGGAGTCTGCACCCAGCGTGGGCAGTGCAGGGGGTTTTGCTGTTAGTCCTTAGGGGCTTTGGTGTGTTCTTGCTTGTCGTTTGACGGGGTGGGCGTTTCTTTTGTTTTCGTTGTTGGTGTTTTTTTGGTTTTGGAGGGGTTTGCTTGGTTGCTGTTTTGGCGCTTTTTTTTGTTTTGACTGCCTGTTTGGATCTTGTTCACCCACATGCAGAGATCTGTGTGTACGGGGGATGGAAAGGTGTCTGGCTATTTTTCAATGTCATGTGTGTTGCCCTTTAGTTGATGCCTTTGTGAGGGCGTACTTTGTGGCTGCCTTCAATATCAATTCCAGTTGCCCAATTCACGTGGCTCTGATTTAGCTATTTTGTGGATATTAGTTAAACTACCAATTTATATTAGGCTTCTATACTACAAATATAATATAAATAATTGGCAGCTACATTACCTAGTAAATAATTATTTAATCTTTATTTATCTGCGCAAAATAACAAATTACTGGTTCCTCTTCTTCACTCCTCATTTCCTGGCACCCGTCTCTATGTTTAGTATTGGCGAATAAGAGATGGGTTGGATTTTTTGGTTGTTTTTTAACTATTGTCGGACCCATTCGACTATTTCAATGTTTAATTGCACAAAAGCCCCTAGACGATCGGTACTCATCTACCATAACTTTTTGCTTGATAGTATGTAGTAGAATGTTGGTTTATGAGGTTTATTACATATAACTATGGTTTTCTGTCTGAAACAGCCAAATTAGAGTTTGCACAAATTTGTAAGTCAAATTTATCACATAATTTTTGTTTTATTTCTTTTATTTTTTTTGAACTTTAGTTTGTGGATAAATAAAGATCCACTTTGTGCTAGTGATGCAAAAGTTTTTTTTCAATCTGTTCCTAAACATTTCCTTATTCTATATTCCATCTCCGGCAAGTTTTGGTTTTTCTTTGTGGATACCTTGTTCAGGGAGATTTGCAATCAGCTACAAAGTTTAGCAAGTTAGTGGACTAACATTCTCGCACCACATCTCTACTTTAGGCGAATTAGGCGATTTGGTCGAATTTTTTTCGATTTTTTTTGGATAAAATTTTGGGACGCTGATTTTGGCAAAGCCCCTGTAAAATGAGTCTATTTTGTCCATGTCTACTCAAAATTGACGGGAGATTGAGAAGATATTGTTGTTGGTTGTTTGGGTGAAACATTTGAAAGAAAAAAAGTATGCCTACTAGCATCATGTGGTCGTTTTTGTGCATGCTAAATATTTGTTTATTAAGTTCAAAGTGTAAGTCGAAATTTATTCCTGATTTTTGAAAATTGGGTGTATATTATCCATGCTAAGGGGTTCTTGCAATTAAGCGACAAGTACCGTAGATATAAAAAATCGAACCATCCTCTAATTCGGAATAAGAGCACGTTGGTTTTCCGGCCCATTCTCAGGATATGCTTCATTTTGAGGTGGAGATGTCTTGTTATAATTGATCAGCTGTCCCACTTAGGTGGATTTGCTCTGGGTCTGGACCATCTATGGTAGGTTATGCTCTGTCCTCCCTAGGGTTTCCCCCATTGTGATTCCACTTTTGCCTTGCACTCTATGGATCCATGGTCTCTTATTCGGACTAATTTTGCCGTGGCAGTTATTCCAAGGCACCAGATTAAAGAACAGGTTGGTTGTAATTGCGTCGGAGTTGTTAACTGTTACTTTTATCTTGTTTTAGGATTGACGTGTTGGTTACCTCTCCCCTTTGCAGGGGGCTGGTTTGGTGAGCGGAGGGCACGGGAGTTATTCTTAGACGGAGAGCCCGTAATTTGTCATTAGGTGTAACATGCTGTGGTCCAATGGGGTAATATTAATGGCCTATATTTCCTGCATCGTCATACGACTCTCGCCTCTTCTCCTAGGACCTTCCTCTTTCCCTTACCCTACCCATTTTCACTCAGCCTCGTTGAGTCGTATTGAATCTTAATGTGGGTCGCTATTAATTTAATTTTGTATAGAATGTTGATGTTGAATTCATTTTTCTTATTTTTTTTTTTTTTTTTTTTTTTTTTTGTTTTTTTTTTTTTTTTTTTTTTTTTTTTTTGCCGCGTTGTCTCTGTTTAATTTTCCAAAAATTATAGCTGGCATTCCAGTGGCATAATAGCATTCGGATCATCATTAGTGAAATCTTTGCGCCACAATTTTTTTTTGCTAATTTTGGTTTGGCCCATCGATTTTACATCCTATCACCTTATTTGTTTTTTTTTTTTCTTATAGCGTCTGACGCCCAGATTGTTTGCAGGTTATAAATAGCGTATCGCTCGTATCATATTGGAATTATAGAGGTCAATTTGGTGACCCTTTGCCCTTCCATCTCTCCGGCATCCTATTGATGACTGTTATCGTGTCTGTGTGACATTGTCTTGGAATGATTTGGCAGGTCCACGTTATTGGGGTTTGCTGGACTATGATTGTACAAGAATTTATATCACATATTATTTTCTTAATAATGGTGTGATTCTACGATATAGTTTCCTGATTTCGATTATGGATCAATATTATAGATTAGCTTCTCAGGATATATTTTTAATAAATTCCTTGACTTCCTTCTTGAGGGCTACATACAGTCCAATGGGATGTCTGCGATTATCTGAATTTGCAAGTTCTATTGACGACTGGTCCAGGTGCTCTATATTATAATTGATGTGAGGTTTCTGATACGCCATGGACTAGTGAGGGTATAGTCAGTGACACTGGGAGGTTTTGATCGTCCATGTTGTGACTGGGAGGGTATGTAAGTCTAGTGGACATGGGAGGGTGATTTCGCCAGGTGGCTCGGAGGCGTTTCTTTATGAGCTATGTGACCCTGGTGAGGGCTGAATCGCCATGTTATTTTGGGAGGGTTTAGAGCTATAGAACTGGGAGGATGATCGCCAGACTGGTTTTTGTTGGAGGGTTTATTTTTTTTCATGAGCTTTAGTGTTGGACACTGGGAGGATTGATTGACTTTATGTCACTGGTTCTTGATTTTGGTTGTTATATGAGCTAAGTGACCATGGGTGTGTATCCTTGTACATGTTTTACACGGAGGTGGTGTTTCTTTTTTTTATTATGAGCATCTTTAGTGACATTCTGTGGTGGCTGATCGCCATTGTGTCTGGTGTTTCCTCTGACGGTATGAGCTTTTTCTTTAGTGACACTGGTTTGAGGCCTGATCGCCAGTCTGGTGAGTGTTTTTATGAGTCAGTGAATGGTTGAGGGCTGAATCGCCATTTGTATCTGGGATTGGTGAATGGAAGCATAGTGCACGGGAGGCTGATCGTCGCCATGTACTGGGAGTGGTTTGTTATGAGTGCACTTTTGAGTTGACATCGGTGGTGATGGGGCTGGATCGCTCCATTTTTTTGTAAGGGGGAGGGTTGCTTATGATGCTTTTTTTTAGTTTAGTGGTACACTGTGGATGGGCTGATCGCAATGTATTTGGTTGGAGGGCTATGAGACAGTGGGTGATCACTGTGTGTAGGCTCGATTCGCTCATGTCTGGTCTTTGAGGGTAGATGCTTTTTAAGTGGAACAATGGTGTAGTGCTGATTTGTCGCCAATGTACTGTGGATCTTTGGGCATTTGTTGTTTTCAGGGAATATGGAGCAGTGACACTGGTGGGCTGATAGCCATGTATCTGGGGATGGGGGTTTTTTTTGTTTTGATGGCACTGTGTTCAGTGGAGTATCAATGGGGAGGCTGATCGACCTATTTTGTACGGGATGGGGTATTTTTTTTTGTGTAGCAGTGATAACTGGAGGGTCTGATCGCCATGTAAGGGGATGGGTTGTTGAGCTGGTGGACACTGTGGGAGGCTGTGGGGCGGATAGATCAGTACTGGTTGAGGGTTATGGAGTTGAGTGATCACTGGTTAGGCTGATACGACCATGTATGGGAGTGGGAAATGAGACAGTGACATGGGTAGATTGTTCGTTGATCGCACATGTTACTGGGTTGCTCAGGGTATGATTTGTCAGTGGACATGTGGAGGTGATTAGACATTTGATTTACTGGTGTAGGGTTTAGTAGCTTAGTGAACCACTGGGTTAGGCTGATAGAGACATATTGTACTGGTGAGGGTATGACGATTTTAGTCAGAACTGTGTGATTGAGGCTGATATTGAATGATGTGGTGATGGTGTTATATGGAGAATTATAGTGAAAATGGGATTTGGTGATAGGAAAATGTAGGGATTCTTTTTTTTTGGATTTTGGTTGATTGATTCTTTTGTTCTTTATGATATTTGGTTGAATAGTTTAGTGGACATCTGTTTTGTGTGGTCATGAGCGTCAATTTTTTTTTTTTTTTCTGTGTACAGGTCGGTATTTGGTATGTTGAGTATAGTGACCATATTTTCTGTGGTGGTTCCTGAGTAGCATAATTTCTTTCAAGGGGGATAAGCGTGGAGTTTTTGGTCTTTTTATTGAGATTATAGTTTCAGTGAAGATATGGTTTTTTATTCGATTTGGATGGTTAATGATCATATTACTGTAATGGGATTCTTTGGGAGTGGTTATTGTAGCTTAGTACACTGGGATGGATGTATCTGCCTTTTTTTTGTACCGTTTTTTGTGTTGGTGGGTTTGGACATTGACGGCACTTTTTTTTTTTTATGTGACAAAGTCGGGAGGTGCTGATCTTGATCTTGTTGTCGGGACACCTGATCTCCGATAGTCCCCCATGAGCTTACTGCCTGTTGTCGCTTCTTCTCGTTGTATTGTCAGGTCCTCAGTCACCCCCTATTTTTTGTGTCCTATGCAGACAGAACCCTCAGAAGAGATTACATCTATGGTTTTTATGTGTGGTCGCTTTTTTTCTTTCTTTATGGTGCACCTTTAGTGGGGTTGTTGGGCAGTTTGCACCTTTTCACCTCCTATCTAATACTGATTTTTATCCCTTTCTGTATTTGTTACGCGACCACCACGTGTTTTGTCACTGAGTTATTTTTGTTCAATGAGACCATTTGGCTTCCGTAGGACTCCGCCCTGATACTGTAATACGTCATTGTCAGTGTACATTAAGTATACAATTGTTTGTTTAACACTATTTTCCTGATCTCGTATTTCGATTTTTTTATACAATTATATCAAATTATATTTATTTGATTTGTTGATATTATTGTTTATAAGCCTCTAGGCAGTTATCCGATACACGAGGACTATCCTTGGGATGTCCAGTGCGGATTTTATTCTGTTTTTGAGAGTTTATGCATGCCTGCTTTGTGGTTGGCTCATGTGTGAGAATTTTTTCTTTCTTTTTTTGGTGAGTTTGATCCTCCAGGTCAGAGTCCTACAATTATATAAACTTCTCGCCTATGGCCAGGTTATGATATTTTGCACGTCACTCATCCTTCTTTCTTTTTCTTCTTTGGCTAGCGATTCTGCATCTGCTAGGCTTTTTTCCTGCATGTATTAAGCTAGCACAACGCAGCATCTTTACATCATCAAGTTGAATGCCTGTAAGATAGGGGGATTAAGTGGTGACGCTTCCTATATTAAATTACCTCCCTCCATGTTAATTTTGTCGTATTGGTTTTTTCTTTTTTTTCTTCGTTTGTTCTGTTCTCGAGAGTTCATGGCCCTTAATCGCATCTTCTCTACCTTAAATTGGTTATACGTTGTATATGGCGCGGATCTTCGGAACTGGAAAACCCCATTTGAAAAGGTGACTTCCTTTGTCTCTTTTTGATGGATGAGGCAAAGTTGGTACAAGCTGGGTTGGTTGCTAACAATTCTTTATTTGCTTTTTTCCCATTGAAGCAGCTTTATTTACAGATGGGTTATGTGATGTGTAATTTTTGGTCACCATCTATTTGTCTTTTTGTTCAACTATTAGATTTATGTTAATTTAATTAAATTCAAACGGTCTCTTATCTAATATTTTCAGTTTCACTCGCCCCAATGTCAATTCATTCATGTGTTTTTACATATGGGCATTCGTCTACATAATACTATTAGACATATGGAGTCAAAACTCACTTTTCTCGGCTCAGTATTATACATTGTTTCGGTAACCGTTGGATTGTATTAGATAACATGATTTGATGGGGTCTGTTAACTTTACCTCCCCCCCTTAAAGGTAGGGGTTGTTGATAGGACTTTGAGCATATTCTTATACCATGAGCAGCTATGTACATTTATGGTTTTTGAGTATTACTGGGTGTTTTGTGTAACGCATATGGGGAGAAACCAGTCTAGAGTGTGTTTTATTTTTATGACACTTTTTTTTTTCTTTTTTTCCTTTTCCTTTTTTTACTTTTTTTTTTGCTCACAGTCTTTGATTAACAGACTTCTTCGCACCCTTTTGCACTACGTGGGGATCAATTAGCAACAGGAGTGGGTTCGCAAAACTGACTGGTGATGTTATTCTGTCTACTCCAGTGAATCCTTTGGGGTCTTGTTCACCATATTTCATCGTTCCCCATCTGGTGTGTTCCTGGGGGTCCTGAGAATAGACAGATTAAGCTGTTTTGATTCGATGAATCTCCAAGCTTTTTGCTGACCAACATTGTCGTTTGATGATCCCCACTAATGCTAGTGAAAGGGTTTTGTTTTCTTTTTTTCTTTTTTTTGGCTGCTCTGTTTTTTTAGCGTGCCATTAAAACTTACAGATTGATTCGGTAGGTTGGTTTCTGGTTCTATGGGAGTGTTAATACTGAATTTGCAGTTAAAATAAAAGTTGGACACCCTTGGTCTCCTATATGTAAATAGCGGCCTCATGGGAAGTTTGTAGTTGCCAGTATTGTTAAATGTGTCTGTTCATGAGTTGATCACCAGTGTTTCAGAGACTTCATGAGTACTGCTTAGTGTTTTATAGACACCATTATAAATACTTCATTGCTGCCTGTGCTGAATTATGAGATCCCCACCCTTTCTTTCCTGGACCAAATCCCAGCCTCCTTGTAGGTTGTCCTGAATCTTACACCCGTAGGACGGTCAGGTTTTTTTTTTTCATTTGCTCTCTTGAGTTCATTGTATGCATTATGACATTTTTATCTCACTTAGATTGATGTGTCGTGATTTTTTGAAAATTATGTGCGTCTTTTATCTTTCTTAGAGTGTGGATATAGCATCCCATACACCTTTTTAGATCACTCTATATGCATTTCTTCTTTTTTAGATTCACCTATATTCACTATTGTAGTGCTTGGGGCCTCCCTGATTATTGAATACCATTATTAGTGTTTGTGTTCGAAGGTATTTTCTTTTTATATTTATATTACTGCTTTATGTAGGGTGGGTTCCTTCCTTGATAGAATTACATAGTGATTGGAAGGGATTTATATCACTGCTATGTAGTGCTTGGGTTCTCCTCCTCTTGATAGTTTTAATATCATAGTTGATTGGTAGTATTTTGGTTATATAGTCACTGCTATTGTATGTGCCAGGTCCATCCATGCATAGCAATACATATGTGATGGGATGTATCGTGTATATATACTGCGATGTAGTGATAGGATTCCCTCTCTGATAGAATACGGTGAGTGATTGGAAGGTCTATAGTCACTTGTCTAGGTAGTGTCGGGTCCTCCTCTGATAGAATTACATAGTGATTGGAAGGTATTATGATTCATTGCTGATTTGTCTAGGGCGGGTCCTTCCCTGAATTAGAATACATAGTGAGTTGGAAGTGTTATATCTCTAATGCTTGTTAGTTGATTGGGGATCCTCCATGATTTGAATACATAGTGATTGGAATTTTTTTTGGTTTCTATTTTTTTTTGCATGTCTGTTGTTTAGTGTGCCAGGGCCTCCCTGATAGAGACGAGGGATGGGAAGGTATATTCCCACTGATATTGTGTGCCTAGGTCATCCCTGAGAGAATACTAGTGATTGGAAGGTAGATATCACTGCTATGTAGTGCTGGGTCCACCCTGTGTTTAGAACACATAGTGATTGTGGAAGGTATTACCTGTAGTAGTGACGGGTCCCTCCTCTGTATAGAATAACGGTAGTGATGGAAGGTATATATCACTGCTATTGGTAGTTGCTGGGTTCTCAATCCCTGATAGAATTACGATGGATTTGGAAGTATATTCACTGCTAGATGTAGTGCTGTGTGTTATGGTCTCGCCGTATGAATCAAATAGTGAGTGGAATGTATTGGGTATATATCCAAGTTATTTGTAGTGCACGTTGTGTGTCCTCCCTGATAGAATACATATTGTAATGTATATGGGCGAATGGTATATATCTTACTGCTATTAGTGCTGGGTGTGCCTCCCTGATAGAATACTATAGTGCATTGTGGAAGGTTATTGTATATCACTGCTATTTTTTGTAGTGCCGGCGTCCTTCCTTCTGTATAGAGTGATACACTATGTGTACTGGAATGGTGGATTATATTGTT
>CM070042.1:5516748-5530668 GCA_036250615.1 Ptychadena robeensis | reverse complement strand
TACTGGGTGTAATATAAAATATCTTATTACCTCCTCTGCTGCCGGTCCCAGCAATGTCTCTTTTACACTTCCCCCACAATCACCTCACAGATGGCACTCCGAGACAGAGAAGGGGAGGGAGCACACAGCACACAGGGCTGCACGCTGTGATAGTGACGTCACAGACCAGAGGCAGAGCAGTGCATTATGGGGACCCACTCACAGCTGATGTTTTCCCGGCAGCCCTTTCAGCTCTAACAAGCGACCGCGGCGCAACGTCACAGCATGGGAGGTGCTACCTCGGAAAAACTCGTCTTTCCTGCTTTAAGATTTTTTTTTCTTTCTTTTTGGACAGTGATTGCCCTATCTATTGGCAGCCTGATGCCGATAGTGCAAAGTGACCTACAACGTGGTAGGTCCGCTTTAACATTGGGGCGTTTGCAGGCACCCAACACAGGAGGTGGGTGGGCACTGTTCCGGCTGCTTTATCAATGGGTGGCTTATCTTGTGAAGTAAAGCCCTTTGGACAATCAATGGACAATGTGAACAGCTGAATGGCCTTGGGACCAGCTGGAGATATATGGCAGGGGTCATTTAAGTACATCTCTTGGATTTCAGTTAACATCTTTATGGTTTACATTTTTGTTTACATTTACAACTCCTTGAGAAGGGATTTGGGTCCAGGCCGCCTCCTCAGCTGATTTGCTGATACCCGTCATTCTACCTTGGCCAGAGCATGATGGATGGACAGTGACCTGGGTCTGTTGATAAATGTCTACAAAAGCAGCAGAATAATAAAGCTAGCCACACACGGTTCCATTTTGGTTTAATCGATGCTCGATTAGATCGAATAATTCAATCGTCTAATCAATCTTAATCGCATCAACATACACCCCACATTGAGTTTGCGATTGTGGTGAGATTTCGATAAAAAAATATTACTAAAACCGTGGATTTTGGTATGAAAACGATTGAAGTTCAGATTGAAGTGGTCTATGTTATTATATCGAATCTAATCGATCCAGGAGAAACACCACAAACATCCACGATTGTAAAACCATTTTAGCACAATCAACGATGATTTTCCAACATGTCCGATCAAAATTCCATCAATTTTTCTGCCTTCATCGAACAATTTTCGTCGATCGTACCATGTGGGCATTTCTCGATTTTTGTTCAATCGATGAAAAAATGTATCTAATCCAGCATCGATTGGACCAAAATCGAACCGTGTGTGGCTAGCTTAAGAGTTAAGAAGACACCTTTCAGGGGAGTAAAGAAGGATATTCTGTAGACCTGCAGATGGGTGTAGTGTACAGATAGAAGAGACCTGGCATGTCTGATCATTGAGTGATTGAGAAGGTTAGTGTAGGATAGGACATCTCCAATGACCATAACCCTTTCCCTTTTTCATGTAAATACCTCTGTGTGCATCCCTATATGTAATTGTACTTATCCAGTAGCAAGTTTGTTTGTTTTTTTGCTAAAAGTGTTTTGGGCAATCACAGCAGATTACTATGTAATCCCCCACCTCCCCCTTCACATCCCTGGGTCATTGATGTGAAAAATGACCTTAACATCGAGGTAAATGGTGAAGCCCAGCCCGGCGTCATTGATGACCCATAAAGATCGCCAGGGACGCTCACGCAGAGGGACTCCGTGGACAGGCAAGTACGCCCAAGTTTACCTCAGGGCGAGTATGGTTAGTAAACCAAGTAACTTGGGATGACCATTAAGAAGGTTAAGATACAGTTGGTCTTCTTTAAAAAGCAAGGCACCCCAAACAGCACTACAGTTCTGTTAAGGTCTCCGTAATTCATGGGATACTGGAAACTTTGTAAAGTTTCCTCGACATGGAAACCAACGACACAGGACAGAGGGGTTGACAAACGGAAGGGTGCATAACTTGTAGTTGAAAACCTATAAATAAACAGGTTTTTTTTAAAAAATGTTAAAAAACCCACCCTGCTGGAAAGTAACCATAGAACATGAATCTCGCAAAAAAAAAAAAAAAAAAAAAACATGGACTTATCATAGGCTTACCTCCTTTATTCACTTGTGTGGATTTCTTTCATGCAAAAGACCAAATTTGCATTTTTATATTGTGGTATTGATGTAAAATCCCAAAGCACAGTAACTCATGAACTGTGGTTTGCTGCATTGCAGTTTAGGACGATATCCCAACACAAATCCCCCAAAGCACCGTAAACTATTTCATTTTACTGTCTAAGCAATGGTAACCCATTCAAACTGTATGCGCTGCCTCGCCATATGGTATGTGACATACGTACATAGAAGTACATGTGGTGATGAATGTTTTAAACACAACCTACGTTTTTGGAAGCAGGCGAAAATATTCTCCTCGCTACGCTACTGTTTTTTATCCGTAATGAATACAATACATAGATCGTCGATTCTCCGAGGTCAGATTTCGAGTATTTAGAAGCATGGTATTTGAAATTAGCCGTTATATAAATTTAAATAAAAAGAGGACCAATGCATGAAGAACTATGCAAACCAGAAGAGAAGAGGAGAGGTGGAAATCCGATATGATTGCAAGCTTTGTGATATAGAGGAAAACTCAAGGACATATTGCATACATTCATAAGTAACCTCCTTGGCCTCATGCCCAAACCCAGAAAGCTCATAGTTGTTTCATAAAACAAATTCTGCCCGCACCGGGATCGGGCAAACACGCCTGTGCTGTGCAAGCCCACAGCGATTCTGCATCACTGTAGGCCCACCCATCACTTAACCCTCTGAGCGTTTGCCACGTGGCACGGTTTTTTTATAACCGTGCCACGGGCAATCGCGGCGGAGCACAATGTGCTCCGCCGTGATTGCCAGCTCAGCTCAGGGATGTAAACAAAAGTCCGGCGTCGCTGGAGACGCCGGACTTCTGCTGAAGAAAGGCGACGCCCCTCCAGTTTGACGGAGGTCTATGGCGCTGCCTACCCCCGCCCCCTTCGCGTCACCGGTGACGCGATCGGGGGCGGACCCGGAAGCATCGGCATACATGCCGATGCTCCCGACCGCCGTCAGAAGACGGCGAGACCTCGGGTGTTCCTCCGGCTAACTCGGGCTGAGTTTCATGATGCATGAAACTCAGCCCGAGTTAATTCGGGGAGAACGCTCAGAAGGTTAAGGTGGGTTTACAAGTCAAGATTTTTGTTTCGTTCAACTTCCGATTCGATTATTTTTTTTTTTTTTTTATTGGATTTCTTTCGTCCATTGATCGAAGATAAATTAGATTTTTTTAAATTTTTGTACAACCGACGCAAATATCGAATGAAAATAACCGTTGGAAACAGGAATGAAAAATCTTTTAGATTTTTTTTTTTAGGAAGTGATAGGAAAAATACATCGAGTGAAATAAGGAGCGTTCGTTTTTTACACGAAAAATAAACGACAGATGAAAATTTACCAACATGTCCGATAACTTTGTGGATGTTTTTTGGTCCGATATCGAACAAAAAAAATCCATCGGAGCAAATGGCCGTTCCAGATTTTTGTACAACGAACCAAAAAAATCGTTCGTCTGACGGACGAAAAAATCTTGACATGTAAACCCACCTTTAAGGTAAATTTGATATATTAGCGAATTCACGAATTGCTGATAATTGCTAAAAATATTCGCCATTCGAATATTCAAGCTCAACACTAGTATCCACTGCCAGTCATGGACATGTCAACATAACATGCAACATAACATGCAAGTGACATGCAATGCCCGAAGTGGTAGCGCAGCGATAATTCACACTCTTTAAAAGCCTGTGGGCAAAAGCAAACACTAATGCGGACGGAAATTAGGTGAGTATTTTTTGACGCGTCCATTGAATTTCAGTGAATGGGTCATGAAGGTGACGCGCTGTCTGTGTATATAGTTTTTATTTATTTGGGTGGTTTTTTTTACACTTTTTTATTGTAAAACTCTCAGCTTACTGGCAGCCTACGCCACATTGATCTTTACCTACTGTGAATTCGGGGGGCTCTAGGGGTTCACCTTCACCACACTAGAGTCCAACAAATGTCCCAACCCAGGCTTTATTGAGCCAACCAAACAACAAAAAGGCTTAACGGCAGCCATTCCAAAATAACAGTCTTTCATGTATCCCCCCAAAACAGATACCCCAAATAAAGCCCCCCAATACACGTTCCAATTATTCTCCTGACCGATTTTTCGTCCGATCGTGTCCCCCGATTTTCACCTAAAATGTTATGGTCGGTACGAAAAATCGCAATTCCAATTATCACCGATCGATCGGCCCAACACTATTTATTAACAGCAGATCGACCAAAATTTACGGACAGGTCCGAAGCGCTCCCGACTGATTTTTCGGCCGATATTTTTAAATCGGGATCGGTCGAGTACATAATTCTGCATCCGACTAATCTCCCGATCGATTCATTTCCCGACCACGTTGGTCTGTCGGGCAAAATTTGTACAAAAAATCGGAATGTGTATGGGGGGCTTAAGGCGTCTTACAGGTTCTTACAATGTGTCCCCCGAACAACAGTCTGTGTAGTCCACAGGGGGAAGCGATCCAGCTTGTCCTTCATAGACATGTCTTTCAGCAAGACCATTAGATTCCACCTGATGAGATCACCTGACCTCATTATATGGCGGCTGTGCAGCCAAAACCAACCCCTCTCCAGCCTCCCAATGGTTACCTTAAAGGTGACCCAGCCCGAAAATGGGTGACACATATATACCGTTCAGGACCCATCCCTGGCTTCCTGTACACTACATTGACATATACAAATAAATAATAAATACATCTTCAAAGCAGTATCCATGTGCAACAGGCTGAAGTGATGCAGCTGGCCTCTTCAGCCGCCGTGACTCATCAGTGTGCCGTTTCGGCAAATCGGTTTCCTCAAGGATCGGCAATTAAATCTGACATTGCTGTGACTCAAAAGTGCTGAGAAAATTGCACTGAAAAACACTATTATGTCCTGATCAGCGCTACTTATGTCTCTAAAATGGTGAGAATTTACAAATGTCAAAAAGTCACCTTAAGCCCCCCATACACCACATACAATTACCATGCAATTTCTGTACAATCAACTTTTCTTCTACCAAAACCATGTAATATGTAGACCTTTTTTACACCTTCCAATCACTATGTATTCTATCAGGGAGGACCCGGCACTACATAGCAGTGATATATACCTTCCAATCACTATGTATTCTATCAGAGAGGACCCGGCACTACATAGCAGTGATATATACCTTCCAATCACTACTATATTCAAGCGGGATTTGATGCGATATGACTAAAAGTTTTAGACACCCCGACAAATGATTGAGCTTTTCTGTCCATAAAGACAGAAGGTGATAAGTCTGGTGTAGAAGAACTAGTGAAGATTGTTAAAATCTTTCGAGCAAACCAGGTCCTATCATTAAACATCATTACCTGACTTTACAAACGTTATTGTGTCTGAGTAGGAAGATGAAGAAGAGTGTGTCCATGGAACTTATTGTTTATGGAAAGTCTTTCCCTGCTCTCCTTCTTCCCTTCTCCTAGGTGTCGCCTCTATACCCCAGCAGAGAGGAGAGAAGACACACCCGGGCTGCATGTGTGTTACTCCTCTGCTCTGATCACTCCCTGCTCTCATCCCTTCTCCTCGGTGCTGTCTATCAACCCCAGCAGAGAGGAGAGAAGACACATCCGGACTGTGCGCGTGTTACTCATCTGCTCTGATCACTCCCTGCTCTCCTCCCTTCTCCTATGTGCTGTCTATCGACCACAGCAGAGAGAAGACACATCCGGGCAGTGTGCGTGGTGCTCCTCTGCTCTGATCATTCCCTGCTCTCCTCCCTCCCTTCTCCTAGGTGTAGTCTACCACAGCAGAGAGGAGAGAAGACACACCCGGGCTGCGTGCGCGTTACTCATCTGCTCTGATCACTGCCTGCTCTCCTCCCTTCTCCTCAGTGCCGTCTATCAACCACAACAGAGAGAAGACACATCCGGGCTGAATGCGTGTTACTCCTCTGCTATGACGACTGCCTGGTCTCCTCCCTTCTCCTAGGTGCCGTCCATCAACCACAACAGAGAGAAAACACTCACGCAATTAAAATGTGGGAACGTAGCCTAACTCCTCTTCTCTGATCACTCCCTATTCTCCGCCCTCCCTTCTCCTAGGTGCAATGTAAATATTCTGCATTGCAATAAAAAAAATGTGACACAAAATAATTTTCCTTGTATTTGTAAATAGCTGTTCATGGGTAAGTTGTTAGTACCAGATTGTAGAATGTGTCTCGCCATAAGTTGACCACTGTGTTCAGAGAATGGGTTCTGCTTGTGTATAGACACATGCTAAAATTTCAGCCCTGACACTCGTGACATACATGATCTGCCTCCAGACACTGGCCTTTTGGCTATGCGGGGCGTGATGATCGCAGACGGCCAAGAAATCCTTAATTATTTTCTTTAATGTGTGCGATCAGGGCAGAAAAATCGGGATTCTGATCGCAGTTCCAACCGCTCCCGATTGCAGCCATTAGTTGAAGTGGGGGCAAGCCAAATCAACTACATGGACGCAATCAACAGCGATCGCTACCCACAATAAATGGTCTATGTGGGAACGGAGGTAGTAGAACAAAGCCCTGCCCGCCAGCACTGGACTTTTGACTAGGATGGAGGAATATGAAATGCATCCAGGTCTAGTCCTGCCCACTTTGCTGGAACATACTGTATGTGTCTTATGGTCCAGTGCATCTTCTAGCGGGAAAAACAACAACATCTTACTTTTTATAGCCAACATCTCTTCTGTTCTGCACATGTGGAGC
The DNA here is from genome assembly GCA_036250615.1 of Ptychadena robeensis. NCBI lineage: Eukaryota > Metazoa > Chordata > Amphibia > Anura > Ptychadenidae > Ptychadena > Ptychadena robeensis. Next base: position 5,523,896 of record CM070042.1, on the reverse strand, counting down.
CCAGTCTTACCTACTGCTAACCTTAATGTTACTTATTATTGTCAGTGATATAACACCTCACAACTAATTTATCGGTATCATAGTCTTTGTTAGGTCCGTAGGCTCACCTGACACACCTGAGGACACTGAGGCTGCAGAGTGGAGTGAAGCCCAGTGGCAGGACGCAGCTGGTAGCACGATAGAGCGAAGGCGTAGTCAGGTAACAGGCAGTAGGTCAGCTCAGGCGGCAATAAGCGTAGTCAGGCAATCCGGGTTGGCAGCAAAAAAGGTAGACAGTAGTGAGGGATCAGGCAGTAGAGTAGTCGAGGGCAGTTCCATGGTCAGCAGCAGTTAATTAGTAAATGCAGAGGAGTAGAGGAGGTGTAGCACGATCAAGGCTCAGAAGCAACAATAATCAGCAAGGGAAGGTTGAAGAGGGCTGGGCTTTATAGGGGAAGTAGCAGGTGTCAATGATCATGGGAATTAGCTAGGCTGGCAGGAACAAGGAAGATCCGGAAGATTTAAGGATGAGTAGTACAGAGAGGACGGTAGCCTAGTGAGCAGAGCCACCGCCTGAGGCGCAACCGGTCATGGGTACAAACCCCAACAGTCTTATTGTTCTTTCTCCTCCCCGTGCATAACTTTAAGTAACAAAACCTTATCTAAGACACATGCCTTCCGCTCTCTAAATTCTCCAATTACCTTCAAGCAAAGAGGTGTATCTTAGATAAGAAGTGGGCAGGCCTTCAGCTAACGCATCACGATGAACCCTTTCTTAATGTGAGTAAGCTAAATGCCATATGGCGCTTCGCCACAGGATGGCAGTATTGCTCAATTAATATATACCTTAAACTTGTTATAAAAAAGATATTTGAACTTTTAAACCATAATATAGACGGAAAGACATATTTATGACCAGGATCTAGACATTTAGGTGCCAACTTAGACTCTCACCCAATGATGTATTCATAACAAATAGGACACAGTGGCTATCCTGTACTTCAATATAACTTAAAGGACAAGACAGATAAGCTTCGTTCAAAGCTGTACCAGGGATCCCTTGTATGAGAGCACGAAGGGGCCTACGTCTTTCCTGAACTACACTCAGTTTCGCTCTGTGTTGACCTTTATACAGACTTAACTTCATCACGTTTGCACCCCGGTGCATTATGGGGCTCTTTCAGTCAGCCGGCACCCTTTGTGTGCCGGCCATTAGCTTCAATGAAGACGCCGGTCTTCATTGAAGCTAATGCCATCGGCTTCCATCGGCCAGAGATTATCGGACATGTCCGTTCTCTGGCCGGCCGAGCTGTGGGGTGACAGGGATACCGGAAATGGCAGGGATTGCCCGTATCGCGCCGTTTACAATGGCGCGATACGGGCAGTGCGCTAGGGAGGTTAATGAGCACGTTGGCTTAATCGCACACATCAAGGAGGGAGAGAGGGAGGGGGGATAAGGGGGCACTTCCGATGTATGACAGGCAGACTCCTTTCGCTCAGAAGTTTCAGCACTCGGCGTATAAGACGACCCCCCACTTTTGAGAAGATTTTCCTGGGTTTAAAAGTAGTCTTATACGCCAGAATATACAGTAAATGCTTTACCCCAATGAAAATGCCTGACATTATAAACCGTAATATTTAGTAAAATGTTAAAGGCGGCCTCAAATACCAGCCTATTCTTTACACCTGTACGGCCAAATATTCCCTTTATTTATAAAATTGATAAATTCGTTACCAACTTGAACTACCAGCCGCCAACACCAAATGTGAAACAAATATCCAATGCAAAGTGATGCCGGTATTAAAAGCGGATGTGAATCCCGGTCTTTTTGGCCGCAATCTATACCACGGTGCCAGGGGACTGCTGGAGGGCTTGCGGCGACCGTGGCACCTTCCTCCATATTTGGTGGTCTTGCCCTAAAATAATCCCGTTCTGGGAGAAGGTGCACGAGGTCATTGGGAAGGTGTCTGCCCTGGATGTCCAGAGGGATCCGCTCTCTATGCTCTTCCATCGCTCAGCTAATAGTTCCTTCCATGACATAGCCAGGGTTAGAGAGATGGAGCAGATGATGCTTAACCTCCCTAGCGCACTGCTGAGGTCCAGATTTCTGTACCAGAAGCGCACCATAGACTCTAATGGAATTTTCTTTGTGTTGTAGGCCTGTAACTTCCAAAAATCAGTCCGTACGCGGGTCTAATAGACATCCTGACTATAATAATGTTTGATACACACAATTATTATAAAAAAAAGTACATACATTTTTTTTATAAAATGTATCATTTGAATGCTTAAATCTCTTGAATACTTATTTGGTGAAAGATTTCAAAACAGTATTTATGTTTGTTTATAATAACTTTTTTATTTTGTTTTGAATTGTATTGGATATGGTTATCACTGTACCCAATACAATGGCATTTGGCAACCCTCTGAAAGGGTTAACTTCAAAGATCACATCTGGAATGACAATGGGGGTGATATTCCAGTTGTGCTCTTTGAAGATATCCCAATTTGCATATGAATATCCCAATTTGCACATGAATGTCCCATGCCCCCCCCCCCGCGGGGGGAGGACATTCATATGCAAATTAGGCTGATAGAGAGGTGACACAGCCGGCTTGGTTCAGATCCCCGGACAGCACAGAGCAGAATGTGCAGCTGCGAGGATCTGAGCTTAGCTGGACGGCTCTATCTCGTCAGCTGCAATACTGCATAAGCAAGTGCAGGACGAGATGGTGCCGTCAGAAGCGCTAGGGAGGTTAAGGCACAGAATAGAGAGGAGAAATTAAAAAAAAAAAGTGGAGAGGGTGGGATTACTTTACCAAATCCAATTACAAATCGGAAGTTAGCAGGGGTGGAGACAGCCACTGTACTGACCACCTCATGCCTCGGAGAGGGGAAGCCGCAGCCCCATGTGTGGCGACATGTATGTCTGCATTGCATTTTAGCTTTACTGTTTGACGGAGTGCCAAGGGTACGACAACCCTCATCATCCCCTGTTATCCTTGCCCATTCGTTCACACTTTTATTTATGTCTCCTTATGTGATTTACTGTATTGCTGTAATTTAGATTTTTGTATGCCAAAAATTTCTTTAAATAAAGATTTAAAAAAAAAACCTACATCTAGTCTTCATCCAGGGACAGCGACCCCCTAATAATACTTACCTCCCCTGCCTGCTCGCTCCCACGCGCCATGTCCGGTCCTCCAAGCTGCAAGATGAAGGAGGGAGACTCTTCCGGTCTCCATTCCTCCACCTATCCGGTTCTTAATCGGGTGACGCAGAGGGGCGGAGCGTCACCGGGAGCATAGGGACATGGGATGGTAGACGTCAGAAGTGATTTCTCACCTCCCATGTCCCCTTGCGCACGACGAGGCAGCACGTCACTTGAGGGGGGATGGAGCGTCGCTGCATTTTTAAATTTTTACCAAGTATTTTTCAAAATTCATATACCGTATTTTTTGGACCATAAGATGCAATTTTTCACCCCCAGAATTGGGGGCAAAAATTGCTTGCGTCTTATGGTCCAAATGCGCGACATCTGCAGCCGCCGGTGGTCGCACCTTGGCTGCACGCCAGCTCTCCCAGCACGGAGATTAGCTGGGGGAGCTGTCAGATGTGAGATGCGGGCCGGTGCCTGGCTCTCCCATCTGAACTGTGTAATTGCCTATGCCAGCCCTGAAATGGCATAGGCAATGAAGAGAGAAGTATAGATGAACTTGCATCTAAAGCTTTCCTGTCTGTGGGAACAGCAATCAATCTGCAGCCCCCACGGACACAGAATCAGTAACATTGAGAGAGGAGAGCAGAGCAGAGCAAAAGACAGCCCAGCCCCCCCCCCCCCCCCTTCTCCTGCAGATCAGTGTAAAGTATGACGTTCTGCTGAGAGTGTACTGCTGCTAGTGACACCTACTGGCTGAATTGGATATTGCATTCACTGAATTCTTTGCATTAACCCAATTGATGTGAAAACTTATTAAATCTTTTTTTTCTTGTTATCCTGCCCTAAAAACTGGGTGCGTCTTATAGTCCGAAAAATACGGTAATATTGGTATTACTTACCGTAATTTTCCTGACGCGCTCCTTTGTCAGCATTAGGACTAGTTATTGAACAGCGGGTGCAGCCAGTGGTGTTTAATTAAAAGATAAGTGGTATGGGGTAAAAGGGGCAGGGCCAACTGTGTGTGTTGACATGAAGCGCGTCAGAAAAAGGAAAATTACAATACAAGTTTTCCGTATTTGTTTTTTTTTTATTTACTTTTGACTTCCAATCTGCCCGATCATTGACCCCAGAAGGCAGATGCAGAGGTGTTAAGCTAGCCATACATGTGTCGACTCCTGAGTGATCGATCGACCATCCGATCGATTCCGGTGAAGCTACAGTCAATCGATTGACCAATCAAGTCTGTGCCTACCACCTTAGGCCACCGATTCCTGGACGATTCTGTGCCCGATCGATCGATTCACAAAATGTCAACTCCCCTTGATGTGTGCCCGATCGATCAGAAAACACCAACAGGTTGGTTCTCTGGCCGATCCGATTTGGGGGCCAAGTCGATCGGTCAGGGTCGATCGGTCAAGGTGGGCTGCACTCGATTCCTCGTCGATCAATCAGCATGCACGCTCCCGGTGACCGATCGACCAGGAATCGTGTGGGAAATCGACCTGTGTATGGCTACCTTTAGGTCGGCTTCCTAGCAAAGTACATTATAATAACGGAATACCGTCCACCAATACCCCAGAGTAGAACAAAAACAGAAAAAAAAAAAAAAAAAGGATTGGAGCTACAGAAAAATATTTCGGCGTTTCAGTAGACCGCATATTTTTTGCCCGTTTTGTGTTTACTTCCACAACAAGCACCAGCTGCTCGCAGTCTCATTCAGAAAGATGCGGCCGTGTTTCCTCATCTCAAAAGACGGCAATTAAGACAAATTCTTATTCCTGATGGTTTTCCGGCTCACGCTGATGTGCCAGAAAAATACATGTCATCAGTCCAACGTGCACAACACCCTCCTGACGCAGCCACCCAACATTTAACTTCTTCAGGTCGGGGTATAGAATGTAAAACAAATTTAGGGCTCGTTTCCACTACAGCTATGGGCGCGTCTTTAATCGCATCGCTGCGTCTGTGTCCGATCGCTCCCCCTCGCATTTGTACATGATTAAGCAAACGCGACTTTGCACACGAGCGGATGCGTTTTCCTGATCGCCCCCAATCGCGAGCGATCAGGAAAACGCATCCGCTCGTGCCCATAGGGACGCACTTTTTGACCGCCTCCTTTCATGTCAATGGACGGGATTGGATGCAATTTTTCACAAGGAACGCGATCGGACAGAGTCCGTGATTGAAAAAGGCGGTAGGGCGTCATTCAAAATTGACCCCACCCCCCATATCGCATCCGATCGCGCCCATAGGGCTAGTTTTCACTACAGCATCTGCAGCTGATCATTCCCCTGCATTACTTGCGGTCGGACACGATTTTTAACATGATCGGCCGCGTTTTCCTGATCGGCCCCCGATCGCGCTTATAGAAAGTTAATGGATGCAGTCATGAATCTCGTCCCTATTTACTCCTATTCGCTCTGTTCGCTGCAATGAATTAACCCCCGCAAGACTGACAGCTAAAGAAGATTAGACATGACAACTCCCCAGGGGTCAAGGGAAAAGCAGGTTACGTTTTTATCTCTTAGGGCCCCCATACACCTTTAGATTTCTGTCAGATTTCCTTTAGATCTCCATTTGTTTTACCAAAACCAGGTAATATGAGGGACTTTCTAACCCTCAAGTATCCCTGTGTTCAATCACAGAGCACCGGGCACTACATAGTTGTTGGTAGACCTAAAGGATATCTGACAGAGAGATCTAAAGCCCCCCCATACACCTTAAGATCAATCCATACAATTTCCATCAGATCTACCAACAACTATGAAGAATAGTGGCCTCCCTGATAGAATACATAGTGATTGGAAGGTATATATCACTGCTATGTAGTGCCGGGTCCTCCCCTGATAGAATACATAGTGATTGGAAGGAATATATCACTGCTATGTAGTGCCGGGTCCTCCTGGATAGAATACATAGTTATTAGAAGGTATATATCACTGCTATGTAGTGCTGGGTCCCCCCTGATAGAATACATAGTGATTGGAAGGATTAGAAAGCTCCTCATATTAAATGGTTTTGGTAGAACAAAATTTGATTGTACAGAAATTGTATGGAAAGATTGTAAGGTGTATGGGGGCCTTAAAGCTGTATGCGGACCTTAAGGGTCCCCCATACACCTTTAGATCTCTCCATCAGATTTCCTTTAGATCTCCTTTTGTTTTACCAAAACCATGTAATATGAGGGACTTTCTAAACCATCAAGTCTACCTGTGCTCCATCGCAGAGGACCCGGCACTACATAATTGTTGGTAGATCTAAAGGATATCTGACAGAGAGATCTAAAGGTGTATGGGCAGCTTTAGAACTGTGGAGTACTTCATCATCAAGCGGACTCAGAGGTAAAAGTTTAATCTATAATGATTTTTTTTTCTCCATGTACACATCCAAGGAGAGACATTGGCAGGTCTTGTATTGTCCATGTGTCCCCAGGACATTTCGCAGTCCTCTGTTTGGGACTTTGGTGGGACCCTTGTAGAATAACAATATCCGATTCCTGAACATTGTTACTGGGGATGATGGAGTCCACGTGACACCCGTAGTCTCTGGGTATTTTGTCAGAGTGGTTTTATAATAAAACTCCTGCAGACAGTGTTATCTAGAACATTGGAAAGTAATGACAAAATACATTTTGGATTGACGGACGCTTAAATAATGTTCCAGTAAGATTTTCAATAACATTCAAGCCTGAGGACTGGTAATATGCAGATACGTGCCCTGCTGGTTCTGGGACTACACTGTCACTAAAAGATTTTCCACAAAAAAATCTACTTTCATTGTCAGTGAGAAGTCTCAGACGCAAAACCGGGAACTAGTTCTCCAGGGACCAATCATATGATCATAATAAGGCCAAGGCTGGGTCTATACTGCCCCAGGCACTCGCCCATGGCAACTGACATGTCAGTCTATACTGAGGGGTAAGCAAAGTGCAGCTCGGGAGCCACATGCGGCTCTTTAGCCCCTTCAGTCCGGCTCAGTGGCGTAGGGACTTCCTGCTCCCTGTTCTGT
>CM070042.1:5467079-5479529 GCA_036250615.1 Ptychadena robeensis | reverse complement strand
CCTCCTGTCCTCCTTACATCGCCAACCTGGGTTACACCAAATCACCCACCCGCAATCGCCTCACACCTCCTGTCCCTCCTTCCACATCTTCAACCTGGTAACATACATATACCCCTAAACTGCCACCCACACTCCTGTTCCTCCTTACAGTTCCAATTCCTTGGTATTAGCATACCCCCTAACGTCCCCACACCGTCCTGTCCTCCTTCATCTCCAACCTGGTACCTAAAAACCCCACGCCCCCCCACACTCCTGTCCTCCTTACATCTTCAACCGGGTACTATAATAGACCCCTAACTGCCACCCACACCTCTCCTGTCCTCCGTACATTCCAACCTGTCTATTAAATCCCTAACTGTCCCCCACACCATCCTGCCTCCTCCTACATCCCAACCGGGCCATAAATACACCCCTAACTGTCCCCCCCACCCACCCCGTCCTCCTTACCTCTCCAACCTGCGTAACCAAATATACCGCTCACTGCCCCCCACACCCCCTGTCCTCCTGACCTCTCCAACCTGGTACACAAATAACCCCATACCGCCCTCTCCACTCCTCCAGGGACCCTACAATGACATCCCCAACTTATACCCTCCTCACACGCGGCTCAGACTCTCTAGGGCGCTCGCTCTACCTCGGAACGCTCTCCTCCGTCCCATAGACTTGCTCCTCTTTTGGCACTTTTAAAAACCCTAAAACTCACCTCTTCTAGTCTGGCACTATCCATCGTTCTCGTTCCTCAACATCACCACCATGCCGTCCCATCCCCCCCCCCCCTATTGTACTCTGTTCCCCAACCTATTAGACCGTAAGCCCAACGCGGCGAGTCTCTCCCCTCCTGTTCATTACCTGGGTGTTTGGTGGTTGTATTCTCCACTCTAATGTATTGTACAGCGCAGCGTAAGATGTTGGCGCTATCTAAATAAATGATCATAATAACTAATAAAAGGTGGTGTGGGCCAGCTATTCAAAACCTAATTCTGATTCTTATTTCACAAAATGACCTATACAGGAGGCTAAAGCCTAGTACGGGGCTGAGAAGGCTGTGCGCCTTGGTCTGGTCAGGGGGGTTGTGAAGCGCCTTCGGTCCGTACCCCTATGTGTGGCAGACTAGGGGTGCCCTTCCTAGTATTGGCACGGTGCTTGGGGATGCGCCACTCACTAGAACCGCACTTCAAATTTTCGCGGCCCGGTGACACCACCGCTTTGTGGCCACCAGGGGGAGCGCCCTTGGCCGACTACCGGAGGAATTGTACATTAATGTGTCTCCCCCCCCCCCCCCACCCCCCCCCCCCCCCACACCCCTAATCACGTTTGTCTTGTTCACTAGAACGGGTGTTTTCCTGCACAGCCTTAAACTCTGGGAAGTTGGTGCGGGGGGACTGCCTATGGCTGCTGGCTTGGCACTTCCTCCAACAAGGGGACCTTTCGGAGGCCTGACAGGCGTCCCAGGTACTCAGGAGACTGGACCTCCGGTCGTTGATCCCTTGGGAATGGGAATTCGGGTTCAAGGGGCTCGCACCTTGACCACAGTAAGTGAAACCCCTTTCGGGGGAACGAGTCCTTCGCTCCTTTAATCCCCCCTTAGCGCACTGCTGAGGCCAAATCTGTACCAAAGCGCACCATGAACTTCAATGGTCAATATTTCTTTTTGTAGCCGGTACTTCCCTAAAATCTGTCCGTACGCGGGTCTTGCATTAGAGTCCCTCCGACTATAATAATGTTTGAAACACTCATATGTCAAATGACAATTTTTTTTTAAATTTTATGAGAAAACCAGAAAAATCAGGGCACAAAGCCTTTGCTGCTATGTACTAAATCTCGCCCAAGTAACAGTCTCTGGGTGCCCCCCCTGATGTGCCCATTTGCAGAACCCTCTGTAACCTGGTGTGAGGGTGTGGTTAAAATCACACCAGGGAGAGAGGGGTACCGCCTATGGGACACTCTGGGCACCAGAGACTTTATTTGGTGAGATTCAGTAAATAGAAGGCACATTGGGAGAGCATGTATCTACATAGAAATCTGATTCAGGTAATGTAACTTTCAAATCCACGCCCGCCTCCCGATGTGATGCAATCACGCGCACTCGGAGGGGAAGAGGGGGAGAGGAGAGCGGAGGAAGATGGCAGATGTCCACATCGGGACACCGGGACACCGCAGAACTGTGAGTATGCGCTACCGGAGCCCCGATTGTACTGGACGGCACCATCTAGTCCAGTGCTATAGTAGCAGTAGTAACAGTTGCTGGACGGAGTGATTGAGTCCTGACCGCTTAGGGCGGTTAAGAGCAGTGGCAAAGAAAGACACCGTGTTTTTTGTGTGTTCACTATTGTGTGGTCACGACGTTCGATAAAAAAAAAGGCGGCTATATACTGAATTTCTGTTTTTACCAGAGCAAAGTAACTACACAACCTTATTAGATCTCTCGGCGTCTGATCATCTGGACAGTGGCAGGGAATTGCGTTTGGGGTACCCAGTCTTTGGAGCGTTCCAATCTGGCAAGACCACATAGGGAGGCAGTAGGGGGGAGCAGTTCGATCCCTATGTCACGAGTTACTAACATATGAACAATAGGCTTTATGTTTGATTACAAATGCTGGTGTAGTGACCGAGGTACACACTTTATTTGTTATATATTTATTAAGTTGTTTTACTGCCTTGTTGCCAACCATGTTTTCTTTGATTTTCTGCCGGAGACAGCAGGCTGCCCTCCTCCAAGGCAGAGGGGATAAATATAAAGGGGTGTGCCAAAACTATTTCCCCCATTCCTTGATCTTCTCGTTTTGAATCAAACAACATTTAACGATTAGTCAAGTATCAACACAAGTAAACACAAAATGCAGTTCTTAAATGATGGTTTTATTATTTAGGGAGAAAAAAAACTCCAAACTACATGGCCCTGTGTGAAAAAGTTAATGCCCCTGAACTAATAAAGGTTGGGCCACCCTTAGCAGCAATAAGAAACTGCAATCCGGGGGGGGGCTGGTTTTTTTTTGGCTTTCGCAGTATAATTGCAACGAGTTCTTACCGCGCTTCGGAGGAAATTGTGGCCCACTATCTTTGCAGAATTGTGTTGTTAATAAGCTTTATGAGGGTTTTCTAGCATGGAATGCCTTCTTAGGTCATGCCACAATATCTCAATTTAGATTCAGTAAGGACTTTAGACTGAGGCCACTCCAAAGTTCTTCATTTTGTTTCTGCAGCCATTGAGAGGTGGATTTGTGGGGTTTGGGTAATGTCCTGCGCAGCACCCAAGATGGTATCAGTGAGTTGACGAAAGTATTGGGCCTGAATTCTCCTTCAGGATTTTTGGTAGACCGTAGTTCTGGTTCCATCTATCAGCAGCAAGCCTTCCAGTCCTGAAGCAGGAATAAAAACAACCCCAGACCATCACCACTGACCATCACCCTATTTACTGTGGCTGAGTCTTTGATGAAATGGCTGTGTTAGGTACCCATACACGGGTCCGTTCCCTATTCAGATTACGGGACGTCGATTCCGGGAGCTCTTGGTGCACGCGAAAACGATCGTCCTCGGAATCGCAAGTGAAGCCCAGTCTTGTCGTCCGATCAGAGGTCGATCGTTCGGGGGCAGTAATTGTATCGGACAAGAACCAACATGTTGGTCTTCTGATCCGATTCTGCACGGATACAGGGGAGTTGCCATTCGGGAGTAAGCACTATTCGGACTCGGACACGGAAAATCGTCTCGGAACCGTGGGACAATGTGGTGTAGGTAGCGATCGGACACACTTAATGGCGATCGAATAGGACATCCGATTCCCAGAGATCGTGGAACGATCGTCGGCGGCCATGGAATCCGGACTGTTGTATGGCTACTTTACTCTTACGCCACATGTACGGGAGCAGCACCTCCAAGTAGTTACAACTTTTGTCTCGTCGGTCAAAAGGTATTCCCAAAGTCTTGGCAATCAATTGAGAGTTTGAGAGTGCGACGACCTTAATGTTCTTGTGTTGTGAACAGGTTTGCGCCCTTGGTATACCCGCCATGCAGGCGTTTTTGCCAGTTCTTTCTTTTGGTGGAGTCGTACACAAGCTTAATGTGGAGGCAAGTGAGGCCAGCATTTTAGATGTGGCATGGGGTTACTTGTGGGTCTCGCGGGATGAGTTGTCTTGCGCTCTGGGGTAATTGGTTCGGCCGCCACGCCTGGGAAGGGTTCACCACTGTTCCAGGTTTTTGCCAGTTGTGGATAAGGCTCTCACTGGGTTCATGGTAGTCCCAAAGCTTTAGAAATGGCTTTTATAACCTTTACGAACTGAGAGAAAATCTCGAATATACTTATTGTTCTATTTGTTCCTGAATTTCAGTGGATATTGGATGCTGTCTAGCTTTTGAGGGCTTTGGGTCACTTATTGTGACGGAAGCGCTATTACGTGATTTTTTGATTAAATACCGGTGTGGCAAGTAACCAGGCCATGGGGGCGAGTCGAATACAGAAAATTGAACCGGTGTGATAAACCCCAGTAAGTTATTTTTTTCACAAGGGGGGCTAATCACTTTTTCACACAGGGTCATGCTTAAATTGGTTTTTTTGTCTACCCTTAATAACGTAGCCTTCATTTAAACACTGCCTTTTTGTGTCAATTATTTTATTATTTTGACTCATAATTAACAACAGTTTTTTGATGAGTGAAACATTAAGTGTGACAAACAGCAAAGAATAAGAAATCAGGAAGGGGCAAAAGTTTGCACACCACTGTATCTCCCTAGGCCCTCCGTAGCCAGAGTTGGTGCTCCTCCCAAGGAACTGCAGCCAGTTTCTCCCCCGGATCTTGGAGCCAACTCCTACCTTTCGTGGTCTCCCTCCCGTGCCGTCCCATAGCAGTGGCCAGGGACCAAGGAACCTCCATCAGTGGTCACCCTAGATCAGGACAGCCTTCCCTCGAATCATGGCGCGAGGGAGGGCGCCTGGCTACCGTAGGGGTGTAAGTTAGGCCGCGCAGGTTCTCTCTACTCCACCTACTACGCGCTTACCTATGCCCTGCCATGGAAAATGTACTTGACCCCCTCCACTGGGACTGTACCTGACACCTCTCACTGGGAATGTACCTGACCCAATCTCACTGGCACTGTACCCTGACCCCAGTCTCACTGGGACTTACTGACCCGCCTCACTGGGACTGTACCCGACCCCCTCTCACGGGAGGTATCGGACCCCGGCTCTCACTGCGGGAAGGTCAACCTGGACCCCCCTCTCACTGGGACTGCACCTGCCCCCTCTCACTGGGAATGTACCGCCCCCCTCTCACTGGGACGTACCTGACCACTCTCACTGGGAATGTACCCTGACCCCCTCTCATCTGGGGTAAAACTTGTTGGTACTGACCCCCTTCATGGGGCTGACTGACCCCCCTCTATCGGGGACGGTGACGACCCTCTCACTGGACTGTACTGACCCCTCCAAGGGGGATGTACCCTGACCCCAGCTCACTGGGACTGTACCGACCCTCTCAGGGACTGTACCTGACCCCTCTCACTGGGGACTGTACCTGGCCCCCTCTCACTGGGACTGTACCCCTTGACCCCCTCTCACGGGACCTGTACCCTGACCCCTCTCACTGGGGCACTGTACCTGACCCCCTCTCACTGGGACTGTACCCTTGACCGCCCCCCTCTCTACGGGGACTGTACCTGACCCCCTCTCACTAGGGAGTACTGACCCCCTCCACTGGGACTGTACTTTGAACCCCTCTAAATGGGGAATGGAACGGGACCCCTCTCATGGGGACTGCAATGACCACCTTCACTGGGACGTACCTGACCCCCTCTCACGGGACTGTACGCCTGACCTCCCTCTCACTGGGACTTGTACATGACCCCACTGTTCACTGGGACTGTACCCTGCCCCCCTCTCACGGGACGGTACCCTCGACCCCTCTCACTGGGACTGTACCGACCCCCTCCACTGGGACTGTACATGAACCCTCTCACTGGGACTGTACCCGACCCCTCTCAATGGGATGTACTGAACCTCTACTGGGACGTCACCTGACCCCTCCACTTGGGATTGGACTATTGACCACTCTCACTGGATGTAAAACCCCCTGGACCCCCTACTCATGGAATGTACCTGACCCCGCTTTCACTGGGACTGTACCTGAACCTCGCTCACTGGGACTTGGACCTGACCCCCTCTCAATGGGACTGTACCCTGACCCCTCTCACTGGGTACGGTACCTGACCCCTCTCAGGGAGACATGGCCCCTCTCACTGGGAGACTTACCCTGACCCCTCTCAGTGGGACTGTACCATTACCCCCTTTCACTGGGACTTACAGGACCCCCCCTCACTGGACACTGTACCTGGCCCCTCTCACTGGAATGTACCTGACCATCTCCACTGGCAATGTACCCTGACTCCTCTCACGGGTCATGGAAAGCCATATTCACCTGAAGCTGGTTAGCCATAGTTCATTAAGTGGGCCCCATCCGAGGGCGCTCCCTCCTTTTTGTTTGGGGGTTGTCTTGGACCTGTAAATATCCCTACCAGTGCCTGTGACTCTATTTATTGGGGGAGCTGAGGACAGTGTGCTTCAACATTCAAAGAATCTGGTTCGTTTGGAGCAAGAAAGGCCCATCCACGAAACACACGTGGCACAGAATTAGCACCCACTATAACTATCACACACGTACACACAAGCAAACCAAGCATGGCCACCCTCCCATGTCCAACCGCATGCCCCTTCATGTCTAAACCAGAGCCCACCCTAGACATAAGGTCGGCAGAAGACAGAATAGTCGAGGGGGGGTCCATGAAGTGGTTGGCTCCCAGACAGTCACAGGGTCGTGCAGAACAGGAAAGAGGGGAAGCAAATGAGCGTGCCACCCCTTGTGCGGACAAAAGCCCCTGAGCAAGATGTGGGCGTGCCAGAAAATGTCCCCCTTACAGCCACCAGGCCCAATCTAGTACTTTCAACATTTTGGAGACACATGTACTTTAGGAGTCCTTCGTTGACGTAGGTTATTCAAAGCCTGGTCTGGTTGGAAAGAGAAGAAGGCTATGAGCACTATCTACCCCCTTTTTGATTGGCCAGGTTTGCCAGGCACGCGTGCTCCCATGCACCTCTTTTTCTTGGGGATACAGGCATTTTTGACTTGAGGTCAGGAGGAAGAGGGCCAGTAATTTATTTGCATGGCCCCTTGTTCCCTTCTACAGACTATACCGATCATGGTGAGCATTTTTAGTGCCAATATCGGCACTTTGAGAATTCAGCGAAAATCTTGGAATATATAGCGATATATCTTAGTATTCTCTAAATATCGAGATACTGGGGAAGTTCCATTAGTAATAACCATGTACTAAGTGCCAATTGCGCAATGAAGACTTCTAGGTGTGTCTCATGTGGGTGAGTTACACCGCAAAAAAAGGGCGCCTATCTCTACCATTGTAAAGGCAGCCGCTCGTACGACACCTCCCTATCTACCAGTGCAGACTCGGGCCCTGCTCAGCGGTTGATGCTGATATTTCTAACACTTCTTAAACACCAGCGCGTGTAATTTCTGGGATGTTTAAGGTAATTCGTTCATGTGGACTGGCTGACCAAGTGGACTCTCCGCAGAGTATATAGGTACAACCCTGCCCCTTTAAAAGCCTTGACCCGGTATTTAAGGGGGCTCAGGTTATGCTGAGCACTGCCTGCAGTACTGCCTGTGTTTTGAGACTGATACCTGTTAGAACCCTACCCTGACTGAGCTGCATCTCTCTGTCATGATATGTACCTGCAACTGCCCGCCCTGTTACACTTTCGAGCTACGCAAACCGGTGTCCCTGGAGACAGTCCCTGCGGTCCCTTGCCAGCTGCCCTGTGTTCCACCCTCCCCGAGGAGCGACCTGGTTGTTCCCTCGGTGAAAGTATATCCCCACCATCGGGGTATGTGAAGAAGAACGAGTGGGTTAAGTAGACAACGACATTAGAGGAGGGTAGGACGCGTGGCCCAGTGGGTCCAACCTGCTGCTCCGGGACACACATTCTGCCAACTAGATGCGTGTGTGGCTTGTGATCCCAGTTTATTAGCAGTTAGCAATGGGTAGGTCATCACAAAGTAAGGACAGGAAATCTATATATATTTAACCTCCCCTAGGCACTGATGAGGTCCAGGATTTCATACCAACGTGCACATAGACTTCAAATGGGACATTTGTCTTATGGTGTAGACCGTAACTTCCCAAAAGTCTGTCGGAAGCGGGTCTTAATAGACATCATGACTATAATAATGTTTGTTTGAAACACACATATTATGTCAATAATTTTTTTTTTTTTATCAATTAATGAGAACAAACAAAATCAGGGCCCAAAGCTTGCTGCTATGACATATCTCCCCCAAATGAGCAATGGTGCCCAGATGGGCCATAATGATCTGCAGTAACCCCTCTCTAACCGGTGTGATGGATGTGGTACATAACACCAGGGAATGAGAGGGTGACGCATATGGCCAATCGGGCCACCAGAGGACTTTGTTATTCTGGCGAGAGATTTATAATGAGAAGCACATGTGGAAGCAGATTCTACATAGAAGAAAACTAATTCAGTAATGTACTTTTCAAATCTCGCACCGCTGCCCGATGTGACGTCATAAGGTCACTCGGCGGGGGGGGGGGGGGAGACGGAGGATATGCTTGCCAGCCTTGGCACTGTGACATCGGACACCGGGGCACACCGCAACACTGTGAGAGCGATCCCGGGAAGCCCCGAGTGTACGGACGGACATCTCGTCCAGTGCTATAGTAGCAGTTCGACAGCGCTCTGGGCGAGATTGCTGCCTGTTCGACCGCTAGGGCGGTAATCTACTTTGGAAATTAGAGAATCGATTTTGTCAATTGTTGGAAATGTGATTTTGCCTATAGTGAATCACTATTACAGCGGGATTTCCCACTGGGTGAGGACAGGTACGGATTGAACAATTTATGAAATCGTCAATGATATACACAGGAATCACATAACCCAACATGTTATTAGAGAATGTTTAAAACAAACTCAGGGAATATATAATTATTGGGTTCCATTACACCCTGGATTAGGGCAGGGGTGGGACAAAACTAAGGGCCGGGGCCTGGCGATCGGCGGTTAAGCTTTCGTCTTTCGGCCTTGTCACATGTGGAAAGATGCTCCCACTCTGCTTGTTCTCTGCAAAAAAAAGGGGGGGGAAGCAACATAATGGACTGAGTGTCAGAACATTTCGCCTTGGGCGACGATCTGCTTTGCCAGTGGCGTGATCAGTGGGCGCAGCCTCATGGTGGAAACAGACGACATAGGAATTATTCTGTTCATTGAATGGAAGATTGCGCATTTTTATTTTAAGTGCAGGGAAAACATAAAAAGATAAAACGTCTCTGCCACACTTCCACTGATTTCACATCAACGCCATATTAGTGATTAAATGGACACCAAACCTGACGTGGCCGCCACAACACTACTATGGAGACCCCCAGCAGCCCCACCACCAATTCCAGGGCTCTTGGTCCGGCCCCTTATCAAATCTAAGAAGGCCATGTGGCCCATGCTGTCAAAAAAAGTTTAGTTTGCCTACCCCTGGATAAGGGGAATTTCAATTTAATCTTCACGGTACAGTGGCTTGCCACAAGTATGTGCGGAAAAAACACTGCACATCACTATGGAACACACCTCCCCATGTTGACATGGTTTGGTGGCATGCCATATGCTCTGGGGGGTGCTTCTCTTTAGCAGGGAGGGAAGCTGGTCAGAGGTGATGTGGAGATGGATGGAAACAAATACAGGGCAATCTTGGAAGGAAGACCTCTTGGAGAAAAAGACTTGAAGACTGGGCGCGGAGGGTTCACCCTTCCCGCCGGACAACGGACCCTAAAACAATAAAGCGAGGGGCACCACTTGAATGGTTGTATAACACAAAACAAGCATGTGTTAGATATGGCCCAGGTCACAGTCCAGCATTAAATCCCCTCGAGAATCTGTGGCAAGATCTGAAAACTTTGTTCACAAACGAACTTGTCCACTAAGGTGCCTGAGGATGGAGCTGTTCTGCAAAGAAAGAATGGTCGAGGGGAGTTTCAGTCTCTAGATGTGCGAGCTGTGGAGACCATTCCCCTGCTAAAAGACTGGCAGCTGGAATTTGCAAGCCAAAGGTGCTTCTACAAGTACTGAATCAGGGGGGTGAATTAAGACGCTGCAACCCCCACCCCCGCAGTTATTTATGTGAAGAATATGTTTGGGAATATGTTGATTTTCCTTCCACTCTCACGTGTCACACCACTTTGATTGGTCTTCCACGGATGGAATCCAAAACAGGAGAAGTGTGTGGCGTAATGCTGACCACATGTGGGAAAAGTGTTCAAGGGTCGAATACTTTTGAATGCCACTGTATATGCACCAATTGCATGCCACCTAATAACGGAATAATTTATTGTTTCCCTTTTCAGGGTGTGTGGGGGAACTTGCCCGATGACACTAAGACACCCCACAAAATAATAAGTTGGTTAATGTAAAGTAAAAGATAAAATGATAAAAACAGCGTACCCAAGACGTCTACTAACAGGGATAGGAGTTGCCGTGTTTGTGTTTTTTTTTAGGAATTTTTTTGTTTTTTTTTTGTTTGGGTGTAACTTCAGCCATGTTTGATACGCAGGGATGATGCAATTCCTGGCAGGATGGTCAACACTTCCGTTCATGTGCGTAGGGATGCAGGAGCATACAATTCAGTAGCATTTAAACTGAGACTCCTTTTGGGTGGCAGCCACCTTGTCGGGTAGATATGGACAGGAAAGGGGCACACCTCCTTTTCTGCTCCCTTACTCAAAGACCTATCACCTAACAAGGCCTGGGTCTAGAGTAGAGAGGGGGAACACCGTTCTTCTAAATCTCCTCTTTACTCGTTCGGACTAGGCCGTAGGCCTTAACACCCCCTTGCCGTCCGGACGGGCACCATCTCGTGCCAAGGAGGTGTGGAGTGATTTAAAAGCAAGGCACAGGACTTTGAATTTGATTCTGTGGACAACTTTCCATTAGGTTATAGACCATTGTAGTCCACGTTAGGGTATTCTAATATCGGTACGTCTATTTCGATTTTTTGGTTTCCCACCCTCAGCATTGATATTTGTTGATTCTGTATTGTGATCATATATATATATATAACTGTTTTTAATAATATTTCATAAAAATTTTTTTTTTATTCTTTGGTCTGGTTCACCCTGAAACCCCATATTTGGATGTTTCTTTTTGAAACAAGTGTTCTATGCATGTTAAGTCCCCGTAAAATGAGGAAGGGGGTGGTGCAGAGAGAAACTTACCAAGGACCCCTAGTGAACAAAAATCCAATGTAATAAATAAGGGAGGGAGGAATTGAAGTAGATGAGAATTCCCTGTTTTATCAATGTTTTTATTGAACCATCTCACATACAGAGGCATCCTGCAGGTGGATTGTTCCCTGCGCAGAGACAGTGTGTGAGCTGACTGAAGCTGCCCACTCACATACAGAGCTGGATTATAAGGAGTGGAAGCTGTCACAGGCGACATCCCATAGCTTCCCCACCTCCTTTAACTCCCACTCGGAGCTCCATGCAGAGCGGGAGTGAAAGGAGGCGGGGAAGCTGTCAAAAGCTGCCTGCTCACACTGGAAACTGCGCTGTCAGAATGGAAGTTTACAGTTTACAACCTTTCTTAACTAGTACCCATTTTACCTCTAACCTTACTTTAACTCTTTCATTCTTTGGGACTATGTGTAAAACTGCTGTACTGATCCGTAAAGTTGTTTTTTTGGTGTATTCTGTACTTATTACTCCCCCACCGATGATTATTGTATGTCATCTATACGTGCATGGGGAGAGGATTTGTCCATGAGCTTCACCCCTAACCAGTTACCTAAGTTATTTGACTTTTCTCCTCAATGGCTTCACAATTTCAAGAACAGGGATATAAAATCCTTCCCAAATGGTATAGAGTTTCATCAGAACTTCACAATCCTAAAATCCTGTAACATCTATGTGCTCCCGGTCATCCTGTCTTCCTGCAATACTATGTATGACCACTAGATGGTGCAGGATTGCCCAAGATTTGGGAAGGGAACACCATGAAGGAGCTACATGGGGCAATCAGGAATTACTGATTACGGGTAATTTTTTGTTTTTTTAGGGATCATATGCATTGGGTGGATTGACTGCGAAGTATGTATTGGTCCACTTTAAGTATGTGTGTGGCAGCCAAGGCATGTATTCCGGCCCTCTGGAGATCTCCGTCTCCCCCAACAGCGGCACTCTGGCTGGCTAGGGTGAGTGATGTCCACAGAATGGAGGATCTTACCAGCGCTCTCAGAGGCACTGGCTCACGATTTCAAGAAATCTGGCTCCCTTGGGCTAATTTTCTGACCTCGGACGAGTTCTGCCGGACCCTAACGGACACCACGAATTAATTACCCCAAATGCATAGACTGAGATGGGATCACCCCCCCCCCCTTCCCT
>CM070042.1:5449624-5466979 GCA_036250615.1 Ptychadena robeensis | reverse complement strand
TTTGTATTGGTCTTTCACGTGGAATTCCAATAACATTGACTCATGTTTGTGGCTGTAATGCGACAAAATATGGATACAAAATACTTTTGCAAGTCACTGTATCTGTATTCATTTCCGGTGACTTTATCTGTGTCCTTTATATCTTATTTTTATTTCAAGAGACTTCACTTTCACACATTAGCCTTTAGCCATATGTACAAGGACACAACTGGAGCAAAATGATTGCTCTATATATGTCAAAGGAAAAAGTTGATGCGCTGAGTTCAGGTATAACGTTCAGTTACAATGAGTAAATGTTCTGAAGGAATTGAAATCTAAGGACAGTATGGTATGTATCATCGTTCTGTAAATAAATCATTCCGTTATGCTTCCGTTATAAGTGGCCGATTTTTCACCTGACAGACGGGCGTGCGCACTCGCGCCGTCGGTCAGCGGAAAAATCGGCCGCTTATCAGCATGTTCCCACATGGGGCGACAGATCCCTGTCGCCCCACAGCTCGGCCGGCCAGAGAACGGACATGTCCGATAATCTCTGGCCGATGGAAGCCGATGGCATTAGCTTCAATGAAGACCGGCGTCATGTGTCATGTGCCTGCCATACACATTCATGTGTATGGCAGGCTTTAGTTACTTTAACAGGCATGTGATTCATCCTAAAATCAAGCAGCATTGTTCACAAGATATCTATTTTTAAAATATTGTAACATGTAACATTTGTTCTTGAATTCCTAATATTAAAATATAGTTTTACTGTATATTTTATACCATACTGCCATCCAGCGATCTAATGGTAACATTATATTATTTTGGCCTAACAGTTTAAAGGTTCAAATCTAATTTAATATGGATGGCTGTCCATATACGATTGGATGACTTTAATGTTTTTGGGGTGTGTCTGTTAGTTCCCTAAAAAGGGAGGCATGGGGATACTAGAGATCCTGCCATCCCGATTCCAAGGGGAGATCCTGCCACTAATATACTAAAGAAAGTTCCAGCCATCACACCCAGGGGGATCCAGCCATTGAAACGCGAAACGTCTCATTGTCCACTATCTTGGTAAAGTATATATTTTACATTATATTTCTCAGCGAGCCGGCGTGATACTAAGAAGTTCTCTGTGTATTGGCAGAGGGTCGTGCTAGTATAGTCTATGATAAGTAAGACCTCTTGGTGAGATGCATACACCAACCAGGCGGCTTCCATAGACTTATAGTGACACTCTGGCAGTTTGCCATTAGTCTGTATCACGACCATAGCTTGTTACCTTGGAGAAATAATTGCCTTTATCTGAGATTTTGGCATAGATCTTGCAGAGTTTAGGTTTCATGTATTCCCTGTGTGTGTGATCTGTTACACATTCCACACGTCCACATTCAGCCATGACTCCATATACTGTATGTTGACGTTATTATTACATGTTCATGTTGTCATTCTGATCTCTGACTTGCTGGTCATATATATCTTGCTGTATTATTATCTGTTATTATATGTGTATATATCTCCGTGTATGATGAATACATGTATATTTGTGTGATTATTCCCGCTCTGGTTTGGTGATTGCACAACCGAAATCATAGTCACTATATCTGAATTCTGTGAGGTGAAAATATTGTCCATCTCAGGAACTTTTCTTATGGTTCCTGAAGGTTATAAAGCTGTTGCTGACATAACCCTGACATTTATCATACCTCCAACTAGCGTGAGATTGATTGAGACCTCCGGCTACAGCAAAATTCTCTGGTAGGATACATTACAGGATCCCTTTTCAGAGATAAAGTTATAATTTGTTATAATTTTATATTTTATATTATATTTTTCAAGGGGCACGGCATACAAAAAAAAAATCTATTAATAAAAAGATGTATATTCTTATTGTCCGGTATCAACTCGAGTATGAACTGAGTAAACACGAATAAACCAAGCCAAAACGGGAAGGTTGACAGGTATGCAGATCGGTGTCCTGAGCGACTGAGCGTCCTGACTATCTGCAGTCCAAATGTCAACCTTTCATAGTCATATTCCAGCTGTCACACAGTCTCTTGGTCAGATTTTACCCTTACATTGCCTACTCTGACTCCCCCCCCCCCCCCCCCCCCAGATCTCCAACACCCTAGAAGTCTTAGAGCTTTTGTGATTATAATATTCGTATTCAATAGATTTTTCTAATTTTTAACAAAACAAAATAATTACAGTCTACAAAAGTGTGCATATGTAGCAGCATAAAGCATCGTCGGTACATATCATAAATCATAAAGGACCAATGACCTCAGGAGGTGATACCCCTACACATGCATATACATGGCACGCACACTCCAGTAATGCCTGGCATACACATGCCAATAAGCGGGCCGATTTTTTCACCTTTTTTGAGTGGAAAAATCGGCCGCTTATCGGCGTGTGCTCACTGGTCGACAGATGCACAAAGGGTGGCGGCCGACTGAAGGGCCCCCATAATCACAGGATGTCAACGGATACGTCATCACGTTTGCATTCCGTGCATATCGTAGGCAGTCGTCGGCACCCATCTGTGGGTGTATGGCCGGCATAAGTCACATTTTAAAAACACCCCGAATGGGGCCATGTTTAAATAAACAGAACAATAACAACAAAATAACAATAAACATCAATCACAACTAAAATACGAAAAGAGAGAAAAGAAATAGCAATATATATTAGACGGGATTAGGATGAACCATAGGAGGGGTTGGGGTCGGGGGGTTGGGTACCTTGGGGTGGACCATCTCGACAAGTACCCTCAGTAGGGTGTACGGGAGTTTATATAAGTCAGGATAACGGGCATCTAGTTCCCCATCATGGTAATATATTCCACCCATGGGTTCCACACTTTTTTTCAACTTACCATGGTGGTCCTGGATTTTTGGCACCCTGGTATAGTATACAAGACACCCACAATATCTGTATAATATACAATATATACAAATGCAATTTAATACGTTCATCTGGATCACTACCAGTAAATGTAGATTGTCGATCCGGCCAGGGGATCAGCCACGTTATAACTTTCGGCAGAAAATGAGCAATCAAGTGTACCCCAAGAGACATGACAAAATAGGGGTTGGCAGCAAAACAAAAGCATGGCACACATATCACATAACCACCAGCTGAAATACCATATGCCGCTTCAGGTACAGGTAACATCAGGCAGAGTAGCTAGAGAAAGACAGAACCTGGCTTGGCCTCCACCCGGGTATAATAGTATAGTGCGATGTTCCAATTTGCAATATTTTTGCCGAATAATTCTACTAATTGTGGGTTCAGCTCACACGGTGCTCCAAAACATCAATCCCAAATTGTTAACCTTTTATGGCCCTGCCGTGTTTATTTGCACCCACACCCGCAAACGAACTCACCCTCACCCCCTTCATTTTAATTGAAACAAACGTCCTGAAATGCCAATCCTCCTGGCTTGCAGCGATCAAACAGTGGTTTCTTTCTTCTTTTCGGAACCTTACTGTCCTGCCTCCTAGCAGCCCACCAGCATGGGGCCACACACTCCCTGGTGCGCCCTATGTTTGCTTCCCCAGCAGCCCTGTCAACCCACTAGGGCTGGCAATAATTCAATATCAATATATAATGCCTCACCACCTCATTGCAGACGCTTCTCCCGTCTCTCCTTCTCGGTGGTGGTGGGATTTGAACAAAGAACAACTCTTCCCATAAGTCTGAGCCAATCTTATACTTGGAGACTGCCAAGAGGCGGTCCTCCGGGGCAATTTTGCCACTCCTCCTCAACTAAGAAGCAGCACGTACGTGCCTATATGGATGTCTTGGAGGAGCACGCCTCGGCTTATTGTGCTATCAGGAGGTTATGACGCCAGAATCTGTAGACTCTCTGCTTCTCTCCTTCTCTTCTATCGCCTTCCTCCATCTCCATTCTTTTGGCTTTCAGCTAAACGTAAATTGTGATTTATGGCTGTCTGAATATCAACCACCTGTCGTATTCGTTCACTGGTTGAGGCAGGTTTTTCAGTCGCAACAGTCGGGCAGACTGCTGCTAACTTTGGCCAGGGGGCAATGACGCGCACCTTGTTCGCGTAGTGGCCTTTGATAGACCCGGGGGGGCGGTGTGCTCTGCTCCCCTCTCAGGTTGCCGGGCTCTCTCTAAGTAACAGGTGTTTATACCTAGGCACTTCTCCAGACCTTACAAAGGCGGAATCTTTTCCTTCGAAATTATCTCTCCCTCGCTCCTCTCAGAGGAGGATTTGCCGCCCATCAACAGGGAGGTTCACGGAGACTAACTTACCAGAGTTTTCAAAACTGCCGCTAGACGGCAAGGCTCCGGGCCCGATGCTCGACACGCCCAACCTGTGATCGACCATTCGTACTGACTATCTCCCCGTTGCTATCGTTGGTTTAAACCATACTTCTAGGAGACATAAGTCATCCGGAACAAGCACCTAGCTTAGCTTTGTTTTGCCCAAAGTCGTCTGATATCCGCTGAGCCCGGGGTCTTTCGCCCAATCTCTTTGCTCATATAGAATAGACTCTAAGTCTACTGTAAAGATTATTGCTGATAGACTTGCCCCTCTTTTGCCGGACTTATGGACCTTCCCAGGTGGGGTTTGTTCGGGGTAGGGCGGCCGTGGTCGAATATACGACACTGCTTCCGGTTCTGGAGCACTCTACCGGCTTGTCGGAGTCCTCGATCCCGTCGGGGCCTTACGTCCCTCGACTCGGAGAAGGCCTTCGCAGTGTTGAGTGTAGCTGGCTTGAGTTGGTTTTGGCCGAGTTTTTTGTCTTTGGTCGCTTTGCCTCCTTTGTACATACTATATCTACTGCCTAAACTCAGGTGGTGGTCAATGGGTGATTTCTGCCACTTTCCTCCCTCTGCAGAGGGGGACCAGCAGGGATTCCCCTTGAGCCCCTTCTTTTTAATTTGGCCATTGAACCGCTGCCCGGCACTCTGTCCTACCGGGGTTGTCGGGTGTTTCCATAGGTCTAAGAAGTTTAAGAACCGCGGGGCTTTTTTTGCGGATGATGTACTGGGGTTTCTGGGACGCCTGTCAGCACCTGCCTTGGTCTGGGCTTGTGGACGAGTTTGGGGATTTTCCGGTTCCGCATAAACCCGGAGCCAAGAGCGAACTCTTGATGGTGGGGATTCCGCGCCCTCAGCGTCTCTCCTGGCCCTGCCTGGGTGGCCTGGGAATTCCGGATATTTCTCCACCATATGAAATACCTACGGTTGTTTTTAAGTAGAAGTACCCCGGAACTGTATCATCCGCAACTACGCCCCTCTGATCATAAGTCATCACAGAACTGGATAGTGGGCAACGATCCCCCCTCCTCCCTTAGCACACGCGGACATTAAGAGACTGCGCCGGGCCTTGTACCTTCCTTTGGAGGGCTAGACGTCCTAGATATCTTTTGCTCACCCTTGACTAAGCCATTGGCAGACTTGGGCCTCACCTACCAACCTACGACTGTACAATCGGCATCCTGACTCGCCATAAGAAATTCCGTGACGGTTGGTTGGATCGCCTTTATACTAACACCAGACCTTGAGCACAGTGTTTTATGCCTCCCCGTGGTCATTTTGCCTGGTCCTGCTCCATACTCCCCTCCGCAGCTGCCCCTGATGTATCGTTCCAATGTTATGGAGGGACACTTTGCTAGCCTGGTAGAATCCGTAGGTTGGCCTCGCACACAGGCCCTACACCCCTTTGCATGCCACTGGGCCCAACCCCTGGGTCCCGATTGGGACACTTTCTAACCTCCTCTTTGAATGGTCATACCGGTGATTGTACTGCTCAAGCATGCGCTTCTCCCTGAGGGGCAACCTGGGTCCCCCTTCGCCCAGCTCCAGGAAGTGTATGGTCCTTCGGAACTCACCCTGGTTTGTTACTGCCAGCTGGCAAGTTATTTACGCATTCTATAGGGAGGTTGCCCTCTGCCCCCCCCCTTTCCCCCCTCCATCACTAAAATTCTAGAACGGCCGGCAGCGATACCCCCTCGCTTGGCTTTACCGCTATCTTAGGGCGAACCTCCCCTGACAGCTATGGTTGCCCCCATCGGTCAAAGCTTGGGCGTTGTTTCCTAGGGTTGACTGAAGAGGGTCCCAGGAGGTTCTGTGAGAGTGGCTGGTTGGTCGTGATCGACGGACCATCATCATGCTGAGTGGGAGGGAGGTGTATTTTAGGGTGGCCCAACAGAGCTTACTACTCCTCGCCTGTATTACAGCCTGCGTAGAGCGATGACTACGGTTTTCCTGTGCCCTAATGTGGCCAGCGCGAGGCCCACGCTGAGCATTGTGGGTGGTCCGGTTGTCGCTATACAGCTTCCTGGACCGAGGCCTTTTCGACGCTAGAGGTCATAACGAGCGGTCTCGAACCTTTGGGTCCGTCTGGCTCTTCTACATGGGGGGTCTACGAGTCCCCGGGTGAAATAAGACAGACTCCACTACTAGATGTGAGCACTTATACTGTTGGCGGCAAAGAAATGCATTTTACCGCTTGGATTAAGCCGAACCCCCCGACAGCCCTTGATTTTCCATGACACTTTTTTCGAGACTGATATGCTGACTTGACAAACTGGACACACTTTCCTCGCAAGGACCTTGCCACTCTCCGAAATTCTTTCTCTTCCGTACATGGACGGCATATCTGGTTAAGAACCCTGTCCGGACCATTGAACAGCTTTCATGCAGTGCGTTCACGGACCACTTGGTACCTTGAAGCGCATGTGGCATGAAACTCTGGGCCTTTGCTAATGGCCCCCGCCTGACTCTGGGGTTTCGCGAGACTATGGCGATGGAGCCTCCTCTCTAGAATGTAGGAGTCTGACAGTGGTGATTCATATCCCCGCACAACATACTGACAGCTGTAACACGGCTCTCCGGGGCTGTTGCCCTCTCGGCTTTCCACCCCCCCCACCCTTTTCCCTACCCTGGTTTTCCCATGTTGGGTGCAGTTGTGTTTTTTAGTTCTGGTTTCAGTTCTGGGCAGTTCTGATCTTCCTGATCTTTAATGATCTTTATGTTTTTTAGATCATGTGCTCCTTACCCTAGATTTTTGCGAGACCGACCATGATACCCTCGTTGTTTCGTCCTGTGGATTGTCCTCTCTTATATGTTTTTCTTTGAAAGTGTTGTTTAACTTCAATTGGCGACCATTCCCCCCTGCATTTCTTGCGTTCATATTTGGGCGTATTCTTTTTGCATGGATGGACCCTCACAGCCCCTTCCTGCGTGGAGGGAGGTCTATCTCGTTACCAGCCCGATGATTGGTTTGAATCTCCTTTTTACAATGTACTTTTGTTATTTTTCCTGGAAAATTTCTAATAAAATATATTTAACAAAAAAAAAATACCAATATATATCGCGATATAATTGTATATCGAAATTTCAGAATGTATCTCGAAATATTGAAATTGTTTCAAATTGTATCATTTGTCACTGAGACTGCCCCATGCCTCCCCATCGGATTGCGGGGGCAGGTGATCTAGTAACTCCTCCTCTATAACTGCAAAGGGAGGCCACATCTCCATAGCAACATGGGACCATCGAGATCAGCCTCCCAGTGTCCACTGACGTTCCATTCTGCGATTGACAGGGTGACGATTGTTGAGATGAAGCCTCCACCCCCAGTGCCCTGACATTTCAGTCTGCTATGGACAGGGGACATGGGTGGAAGATGAGCCTCCCCCTCCCATGTCACTGACATTCCTTCTGCTATGACAAGGGGACATGTGGAGATAGCCCCCCCCCCCCAGTGTCACTCGACATTCATTTCTGCTATGGACAGGGACATGTGTGAGATGAGCCTCCCCTTTCCCCCCCAGTGTCACGACTTCTGCCATAGAAATGAACTCTCTCCCCTTTAATATTGTCCATATCGATATCCAATTATATCGATCGACCCAAAATCAAGAATATATTGTGATATTAAACTCCTTGCATTCTCGTCAAGCCCTACTCCAACCTATTGGGTGCCTTACTGAGGTGGCGTCAGTCTCCTTTGAGATACAGCTAAGGATTTAAGGGAGTTATTCCACAGAAAATGTAGGTTTGCCCACCTCCACAAAATCAAGAAAGAAAAGGTAGGAATTTTTCCCTTATAGGTGATAAGGGATATAAGGGATTTTTCAGGCAGTACCTATTTCAATGTAAATATTGTTGTCAAAGAAAATATTTTTATTCGTAATATTAGTACAATATCGTCAAATATACCATATGGTTCAAACAATGCAATGTTATATTCCACATCACCGTTTAACAACGAAAAGACTAAAGGTAGCTACTCCCTTTATTTATTTCAACATGGTTCGCATATTTTGTTTTTTTTTGCTCTTCAGGAATGTCATTTGAGCACTCTCTCTAAATAACTTAAGAAAACAATACTAGACAATTCCTTAATACTCATCACCCCCCTGTGTTGTTGCTCTCCCACAGAGACTTTTGACAAACTCCTGTATAAATTCCTGAAGAAGCAAAAAACTAAATATCGAAACATGTTGAATGAAATGAGCACCTTTTTAGTCTTTTTCCGTTTTAACCGGTGATGTGACTTATAACATTTGCATTGTTTGACCATATGTATATTTTGACGATATTGTACAAGATTACGAATAAAAATATTCTTTACAACAACTATTACATGAATGGGTACTGCCTAAAAATCCCTTAATCCCTTATCACCTGATACGGGAAACTTACTACCTTTTCTCTCCTTTGAATACACCCAGCTCCCTCCCTGATGTCCATCAGGTGTAGTTCCTGGATGGAATGGGGAAGGCCCACCCAGTTTCCTCCCCCCCCCATCCTAGAATCCAGAAATATTGCGGCCGCTAGAACCTCATCTCATGCGGTTTTTAGGGGGGCCATTACCTCTCTGGGCCGCGGTCATGGGTGGGCGGCCGCGGAAGAGTGCGGACTGGCCGCTTCAAAAAGCGCGTGAACCGATTTTTGAGGCGGCGGACCCGCCCTCACCCGCCCGTGACTTGCGGCAAGTCACGAGCCCATGAACCAATGGCGCGGATGTAACCCCTCCGTGCATCTGAGCACCGCGGGCTCTCCGTCTTACGCGGAAACAATCCCTTACACAGTGACAGATGACTAGTCTTGTCACATAATATTGCGATCGATTCTATTTTCGAGTGTCTGGACACTCCTTGAGATAACCTTAAAATGATGGTGACATGTGGAATTTTTTTTCGCATTGCATGACCATAAGCTTTCCCAATGCCAGAATATCGTGATATTCAAAATTGCCGCCATAATTCGCGAAATATTCACATTCCAATATCAAGCTCCACACTACAATTACATTGATAGGGTGCATCCATGACAAATATTGTTAAGTTGTTCTTTCCCCAACAGGAAAACGACAAAAATACAGTAAGGGTCCCCACTTAGGTCTTCACCTGTTTCTGATCGCGTGGCCCAGGCGTTCGCCAATAGAACCCGATCGCGTCCAATCCGCACCTAACTGAATGGACACATTTGGAAAAATCACATCTCGAGGAACTGGGACGCGATTTTATTAAGGCCGTCCCCATTCTTTTTCTATGGGCGCGACCAGGTGCGAAAATTGCGGACAAAAACACTTTTTTCCCCCTCCGATCGCCCCCTGATCGCACCCGTGAAAAATCGTGAGTGATCTCCGCCTGCCTATCAATTGCTAAGGCATTTATATTTATGCTACGTATGGCAGTTTTTTCGGCAGTTCTGATATCGGGGGCGTCCGTTGAATTTTGGGACACGTACTGCTGCGTCTGCCACCGGAGTTCCAAAGGGGAAAAAAACGCAGTGGAGCCCAAGCAGAGAATTCATAATTCCTGGTTGTAAGTCAAGACTTTGGTTGTAAGGTAAAACTAACATTTTGGTTTGAACTCAGTTGGTCTTAAGTCACGCTGGGGTGTAAGCAATTGTCCCACTGTACCTGTAGCGATTCTCCGCCATAATGACCTTAGTTTTGCCCTAATGATAGTGTTGCCTGTACAGAGAACTGATCAGAACCTAATATCATACCTTTGTGATAAATCGACTGGTAGAGATTGCCACACCATCTTTTTGAATTATAAGTTTTATTGAAATTTGTTTCCCATAACAATATAATAACATGTTACACTGCATGTGAAACACACTTTTTGGGTTGGTGTGAGGGGGGGGGGGGGAGGGAGATGCACGGGGAAGGTGAGCGGAGCGGTTTTGGGAGAAATCTAGGAAGCATCGCTCCGTTGAGTTTGGCTGGAGTGGCTCGTCAGGAGATTGTTGACATTGAGCAAGAGGCCTGTCCAGGTGTGCCGGACCACGCCGTGGCCCCGGCACCTCACGCAACCGTGTGGTTGGGTGGGTGGGGGGTTGAGAGAGAGGGAGAGAGGGATAAAAATATGAGGAAAATGGAAGTGAGCAGGGGGGGGGGGTGATCCCATCTCATCTATTCATGTGGGGTAATTATTCGTGGTGTCCGTTGGGTCGCGGCAGAACTCGTCGAGGCTCAGAAAATAGCCCAAATGGACCAGATTTCTTTCTTGAAATCGGGAGCCAGTGCCTCGAAGCGCTGGTAAGAGCCCTCCATTCTGTTTCTGGTGGACATCACTCACCCAGCAGCCATAGTGCCCCGCTGTTGGGGGAGACGGAGAATCTCCAAGGGCCGAATACATGCCTGCCTGGCTGCACACACATACTAAAGTGGACTCATACTACTTCGCAGGTCAATCAACCCAATGCATATGACCCTAAAAAAACAAAAATTACCCGTAATCAGTATTCCTGATTGCCCCATGTACTCCTCATGGTGTTCCCCTTCCCAGATCTTTGGGCAAGCCTGCACCAGCTAGTGGTCATACATAGTGTGCGGAAGACAGGATGACCGGGAGCACATAGATGTTACAGGCTTTTAGGATTGGTGAAGTTCTGATGACTCTATACCATTTGGGAAGGATTTTAAATATCCCTGTTCTTTGAAATTGTGGAAGCCAGTGAGGAGAAAAGTCAATAACTTATGTAACTGGTTAGGGGTGAAGCTCATGGACAAATCCTCTCCCCATGCACTTAGATGACATACAATAATCATCGTGGGGGCGTAATAAGTACAGAATACACCAAACACAACTTTACGGATCAGTACACAAGCAGTTTTACACATAGTCCCCCCAAGAATGAAAGAGTTAAAGAAGGTTAGAGAAAAATGGGTACTATTTAAGAAGGTGTAAACTGTAACTTCCATCTGAACAGCGCAGTTTCCAGTGGTGAGCATGCATCTTTTGACAGCTTCCCCGCCTCCTTTCACTCCCGCTCTGCATGGAGCTCCCATTGGGAGTTAAAGAGTGGGGAAGCTATGGGAATTCGCCTGTGACAAGCTTCCACTCCTTATAATCCATCTCTGTAAATGTGAGGTGGGCACTTCAGTCAGCTCACACACGGTCGTCTGCTCAGGGAACAATCCACCTGCAGGATGGCTCTTATGTGAGATGGTTTCAATAAAAAACATTGATAAAACAGGGAATCTCATCTACTTCAATTCCTCCCTCCCTTATTTATTACATTGGAATTTTTGTTCACTAGGGGTCCGTGGTAGTTTTCTCTCTTCACAACCACCCCCTTCCTCATTTTACTGGGACTTAACATGCATAGAACACTTGTTTCAAAAGAAACACCAAATATGGGTTTCATTGTGACCAGACCAAAAAAATAAAAAAAAAATTTTTATAAATATTATTAAAAACAGTTATAATAATATATATATGATCACAATAAGAACAACAAATATCAATTCTGAGGGTTGGAAACCAAAAAATCGAAATAGACGACCGCTATTAGAATACCCTAACGTGGACTACAATGTTCTATAACCCTAATGGAAAGTTGTCACAGAATCCACATTCAAAGTCCTTGCTTTTTTTAAAAATCCATCCACACCTCCTGTCCTCCTTACATCTCCAACCTGTACACAAATACACACTCCCCTAACTTTCCTCCACAGCCCTCCTGTCCGCCTACATCTTCAACCTGGTACAGAAATATACCCTAACTGCCACCCCACACCTCCTGTCCGCCTGACATTTCCAACCTGGTATATAAATAACCCCTACCTGTCCCCACACCTCCTGTCCTCCTTACTCCCAACCTGTACAATAAATATACCCCTAACTGTCCCCCCACACCTCCTGTCCTCCTTACATCTTCACCTGGTCAATAATATACCCTAACGGCCACCCCCACCTCCTGTCCCTCCTTACATTCCACCCTGTAATATAATATACCCCCTAACTGTCCCCCACACCTCCTGTTCCTCCTTACATCTCCACCTGGTACATAAATACAACCCCTAACTGTCCCCCACAACCCCTGTTCCCTCCTTACATCTCCAACCTGGTTAACATAATATCCCCCTAACCTGACCCCCCACACCCCCTGTCCCTCCTTACTCTCCAACCTGTACACAAATACAAACACAATACCCCCCTAACCGACCTCGCCCTCATTTCCACTCCTCCAGGACCTACTAATTACATCCCCACTTATAATCATCACCGCAGGCTTCAGACTCTCTAGGGCCGCTCCCCTACTCTCTGAACTCTCATCCCTCCCTCGGCCCCATTAGACTTGCTCCGACTTTTGCCACTTTAAAAAGGCCTAACAACTCACTCTTCAGTCTGGCCTATCCATCTTCTCTTTCCTACATCACCAACCATGCCAGTCCCCCCATCCCCCCCCCTATTGTTACCTGTTCCCCAACCTATTAACCTGTAAGCCCAACCGGCAAGTCCTCTCCTCCTCCTGTGGTCATTACCGTGTGTTTCTTGTGTGTTTGTATCGCCACTCTAATGTAGTGTACAGCGCAGCGTATATGTTTGCGCTATAAAAATGATATAATAATAATAAAGGGGGTTGTGGGCACTAGTTCAAAACCCTAAATGTCTGAAATCTTTAATTCACAAAATTACCATACAAGTGGCTAAGCCTAGTATCGGGGCGGAGAAGGGCTGTGCTCCTTGGTTCTGTCAGGGTTGTGAAGCGCCTCTGTGTCCGTACCCCGTGTGTGGCAGACATAGGGGTGCCTTCCTAGTATTGCCGGTGGGCTTGGGGGAGCGCCACTCCACATAGAACCGCACTTCAAAGTTTTCGGCACGTAGCACCAGCTTTTAGGCCACCAGGGAGCGGCTTTTGGCCACGAACGGAGGAATTTTTACATTTAATTGTTTTGTCTCCCCCCCCCCCCACCCCTCATTCACGTTTGTCTTTGTTCACTAGAACGGGTGTTTTACCTTCCACAGGAGGCCTAAACCTTTGAAAGTGGTGGGGAGGGACGGCCTATTGCTCTGGCTTTGCACTTCTCCAACAAGGGACTTTCGAGTACTCATGCGTCCCTATACTCATGAGAACTGGACTCCTGTCCGTGATCCCTTGTGTAATGGGAATTTCGGGTCAAGGGGCTTTCGCCCCTTGGACCAAGTAGGAAAACCCCTTTTCGGGAAACGAGTCCTTAGGCTCCTTTAACCCCCCTAGCGCACTGCTGAGGTCCAAATTTCTGTACCAAAAGCGCCCATAGACTTCAATGTAAATATTCTTTATGTTTGTAGGCCTGTAACTTCCCAAAATCTGTCCGTACGCGGTCTAATAGACATCCTGACTTTATAATGTTTTTAAACACTCAATTATGGCCAAATAAAATTTTGTTTTTTAAATATTTTTAATGAGAAACCAGAAAATCATGGCAAAATCTTTGCCTGCTATGTCAACGAAATCTCGCCCAAATAAAGTCTCTGGTGCCCCTGAGTGCCCCATTTGCAGTAACCCCTCTGAATCCTGGTGTGATGGATGTGGTAAAATCACACCAGTGAGAGAGGGTTAACCGCATATGGAACCTCTTGGGCACCAGAGACTTTAATTCTGGTGAGATTTAGTCATAGAAGCACATGGGAAGCATTATTTCTACATAGAAATCTGATTTCCATGTAATGTCTTTTTCAATCTCCCCCCGCAGCCTCCCTCCCCGATGTGATGCCATCATCACGTCACTCGGAGGGGGGAGGGGGAGAGAGAGACGGAAGGAGCCTGGCAGGCATGTCACATCGGGACACGTGACCCGCAGCACTGGAGTAGTCGCTCCCGGAGCCCCGATGTGTATCTGGCGGCACCATCTGCGTCCCATGCTATAGTAGCATTACAGTGCTGGGACGAGATGCGCCGTCCTGAGACCGCTAGGGCGGTTAAGAGCAGGGCCAAAAACTAAGACACCCGTGTTTGTTTTGTGGTTCACTCTTGGTGGATCACTACGCTTCGATAAAAAAAAAAAGGCGTGCTATATAATACTGTTTACCAGAACAAGTAACAACTACACAACCTTATAGATCTCTCGGCCGTCATGATCATCTTGACAGTGTGGCATGGATTGAGTTTGGGAAGGTACCCAGTCTTTGGAGGCGTTCCCAATCTGGCAAGAACCCCAATAGGGAGAGAGCAAGGGGGCACATTTCTATCCCTATTTCCTAGTTACCTAACATCTGTAATCAAATGCTTTATGTTTTTACAAATGCGGTGTGTAGTGCAGTTACACCACATGTGTATATATTATTGAAATTGTTTATACTGCCTTGTGTTCCACCATGTTTTCTTTTGATTTCTTTTCTGCCTGGAACCAGCTACTGCCCTCCTCCAAGCAAGAGGGGATAAATATACAGTGGTGTGCAAACTATTTCCCCCCCTTCCCCCTGAATGTTCTTATTCTTTTTCTGATCAGCAAACATTTACGATTATTCCAAAGATAACACAAGGAAACCCAAATGCAGTGCTTAAATATGTTTTTTATTAGTTAGGGAGAAAAAAAACTCCAAACCTACATGCCCTGTGGTGAAAAAGTAATTGCCGCCCCCCTGAACCTAATACCTGGTTGGGCCACTTAGCAGCATA
The DNA here is from genome assembly GCA_036250615.1 of Ptychadena robeensis. NCBI lineage: Eukaryota > Metazoa > Chordata > Amphibia > Anura > Ptychadenidae > Ptychadena > Ptychadena robeensis. The sequence goes on along the minus strand of CM070042.1, from coordinate 5,452,107 downwards.
ACTGCAATCAGTCGTTTGCGATAACTTGCAACGAGTCCTCTTACAAAAGCGCTCGTGATGAATTTTGGCCTCACTATCTTTGCAGAATTGTTTTTAATTCACAGCTTTAATGAGGGTTTCTAGCATGAACTGCCTTTTTAAAGGTCATGCCACAATTATCTCACTAGGATTCGGTAGGACTTTTGACTAGGCCCCTCCAAAGTCTTCATTTGTTTTTTCTTCAGGCCATTCCGGAGTGGATGTGCGGTGTTGGTTTTTGGGTCATGGTCCCTGCTGCAGCACCCAAGATGGCTTCAGCTGAGTTGACGAACATATGGCCGGACAATTCTCCTTCAGGATTTTTTGGTAGACAGTAGAATTCATGGTTCCATCTACAAGCAAGTCCTTCCCGGTCCTGAAGCAGAAAAACCACCCCGACCATCAACACTACCACCACCATTTTACTGTTGGTATGATTTCTTTTTGCTGAATGCTTTGTTAAGGTCCCCATAATCACTGGTCCTTTTCCTTTCCCATCATATTCCCGGGACGATCGATTCCGGGCGCGTTGCACGCGAACCGATCGTCCCGAATCCGCTGAATCCACCTTGTCCGTCCGATCACGTCCGATCTGTTTCGGTGCCCAGAATTGGATCGGGACAGAGAACCAACATGTTGGTCTTTCTGATCCGATTCTGCCCGGATCAGTGGAGTTTCATTTTTCGGAAGTAAGCGATCGGAACACGGACATCCGTCCATGAATCCTTGGGACAAAGGTGGTATGCAGCGATCGACACACCCTTACATTGCCGATCGATCGACCTCCGATTCCCACTGAGATCGCTGGAAGATCGTCGATCGGCCATGGAATCCACTGTTTAGGGCTAGCTTTCACTCTTACTCCACATGTAAGGGACACGCACCTTCCAAAGTTTCAACTTGTTGTCTCGTCGTCCCACAAGGGGATTTTTCCCAAAAGTCTTGGCACTCATGAGAATGTTTGAGATGCTACGACCCTTATGTTCTTTTTGCTGAAGTCAGTGGTTTGCGCCTTGGCTACCCTGCCATTCAGGTCGTTTTGCCCAGTCCTCTTTCCTTCTGTGGAGTCGTGAAACACTGACCTGAATTGAGGCAAGTGAGGCCAGCCGTTTCTTTAGATGTGGCCTGGGGTTCTTTTGTGGTCTCTCGGATGAGTTGTCTCTGCGCTCTTGGGGTTATTTTGTCGGCCGGCCACCTCCTTAAGGTTCCCCTGTCCATGTTTTGCCATTGTGGATAATGGCTCTCCACGGGGTTTCACTGGAGTCCCAAAGCTTTAGAAATTGGCTTTATAACCTTTACGAGCCTGTATATATCTCAATTACTTTTGTTTCCATTTTTTCCTTATTTCATTGGATCTTGGCATGATGTCTAGCTTTTGGAGGTGCTTTTGGTCTACTTCACACTGTGAACAGTGAAGCGCTTATTCAGTGGATTTCTTGATTGAAAAACAGGTGGGCAGTCAACCAGGCCCTGGTGTCCGAGTCGACTACAGCAATTGGAACTCGGGGTGTGATCAACCACAGTTAAGTTATTTTTTCACAAGGGGGGCAAATCCTTTTTCACACAGGGTCATGTAAATATTGTGGTTTTTTTTTCCTCCCTTAATAACGTAAAGCTTCATTTAAAACTGCATTTTGTGTTCAATTAATGTTATCTGGACTAATAATGGAACAGTTTTTTTGATAGACGACAACATTTAAGTGTGACAACAATCAAATAATAAGAAATCAGGAAGGGGCATAGTTTTGCACACCACTTACTCCCTAGGCCCTCCTTAGCCAGAGTTGGGTTGCTCCTCAAGACACTGCAGGGCCAGTGGTGTCCTCCCCCTGATCTTGGAGCATCTCCTCTCCCTACCTTTTCGTGGGTGTCTCCCCCCGGCCGTCCCCCATAGCAGTTCCCGGGACCAAGGGACCTTCCATTCCTGTGCCCCTAAGATCAGACCGCCTCCCTCGAGACATGCCCGACGGATGGAACTGGCTACCGGTAGGTTCAGAAGTTAGGCAGGACGCAGGAATTCCTCTCTACTCCACTCACCTCGCTCTTACCCATTGCCCTAGCCACTGGAACTGTACCTGACCCCTCTCACTGGGACTGTAACACTACCCCTCTCACTGGGACTGTACCTGACCCACTCTCACTGGCCTGTGCAAAACCCTGACCCCATCCATGGGACTGTACCTGACCCCCCTCGTCACTGGGGACTGTACCCTGACCCCCCTCTCCACTGGGCTGGGATTGTACTCTTGACCCCCTCTACTGTGACTGTACCCTGACCCCCTCTCACGGGCTGTAACCTGACCCCCTCTCATGGACTGTACCTGACCCCCTCTCATGGTACTGTACCTGACCCCCTCTCACTGGGACTGTTACCCTGACCCCCCTCTCACTGGGACTGTACCCTGACCCCCCTCTCACTGGGGCTGTACCTGCCCCCCTCTATCTGGACTGTACTGACCCCCTCT
>CM070042.1:5180250-5192609 GCA_036250615.1 Ptychadena robeensis | reverse complement strand
ATCTCATACCTCAGTAGTGTGACCCCCAGATCTCATACCTCAGTAGTGTGACCCCAAGATTTTCTGGGTTTGTAACTAACACCTGAGACTTCCTGCAGTCCAAATGTCATTCTTTCATAATCATATTCCAGCTGTCAGTGCTTTTGTCTTGTCAGATTTTACCCTTACATATGTCTACTCTGACTTTCACCCCCCAGATCTCCAACACCCTTTGAAGTCCAATCTAAGGGTTTTCCCTGCGGTTATCCAAGTGACATAAATTGTGTACATGTAACATTTAGCTGCGGCCGCCCAGACACGGAGCGCCTCCATGTTAGTACACATATGAGCTGTGTAACAATAATGCAGGTACGCAGAGCTAGGTTTTGGCCTCTCCTGTAATGGTCAGCCACATACCTCTCTGTATATAGGGTTGCACCTTATAGCCAGTAAATTCTAGTGTATGTTCTGTTCAGGGAGATGGTCAGGACGGAGGCAGAGGGAAGAACTACGGTCGGATCTTCCCCCCGGCTAAGCTCAGTTGCTCAGATTGCAGAGGCGCTCCTATCCACGTCTGGCCGGATGATTCTCTGTATAGATACTCTGATTAAACTGTGCACTGACTTTAGATTTATGTTTTAGGAACAGCTGGCACTGGAACTCTGAACAACCTCATGAATGGAAGACTTTAGCGCAGGGCAAAGCTTCAACGGACCTCCTTGCAAACCATCTCGACCGCAGTCCGTTAAAACGCAAGAGGAGGATGTGCGAGATGTGTTGTATCGGCTAGTATCATCCCTTCCTTTGTTTTCCCAAGAAATTCCGCAGGTTTACAAGGAGCTGATCCCTTATGCCAGAATTTATGGTGTCTTACTGTTTTTCTTTTCGTTTTCTGGAAAGAAACCAAGCATGGATACTGCACCCATCCATGTTCCAACTACTGGACCAGTGATCATCTCATGCTGTCGTTTTTTTTTTTTTGTTTTTTTTTTATCAAGCCTATGTGTTAATCGGAAAAAACTTGAAAGTCCCTTTACATTGAACGGACTGGCATCCTTCCGCAGAACTGACTGTAATCTGCTGCAATCCGTGACGTTCACTGGTTTACACGTCGAACAAACGGCCTTACCGGAGGTCACGAACCTCCTGGAGGCCACAATTCCACAAACCGATTATACTACTGACTATTTAGCTTGCAGTCTGCCGATTGGCCGAAGTGTGGCAGCACTACTATGGAACAATGTAAATAATACTTTTTTTTGGGGGCGTCACTTGCAGGTCTGTGCTTCCCTATGACACCAGATAGGAGAGGGGACTAGTGACCGGACAACAAATCACAACACCCCCCCCACCAATCAATGATAAACGCAATCCAAAAAGTTGTTGCGTCTTCTATGCAATTGGCGACACCACGGCCCAAAAACACTAATTGGCCATGGGGTGTCACGCATTCTATGACCCACTCTGCATCCCCAGCCAAAACACTGAGCTTGGCTGCAGAAAAGCTCTCAGAAGGGAGATCTCCTCAGATTCTCCCCCTACTCTATTGTAGATGGTGGTAGCCTCTGTGCTTAATAGCCGCCACTTACAGGAAAGTGGAAGTGACATATGAAGTGTCGCTTCCACTGTTTGGAGTGGAACGCGGAAGTGCCATTAGCAGGAGTTTCACTTCTGCTTTATAACTACTGGGGTTTGGAAAAGGGAAGGAAAAAATGCACCAGCTCAATTCCCCACCACAAGGGGTCGAGAAGTTAAGGGAATCAATGCACACTACCTGGGGGGAACTCGATCCTTGTCTGCTACTTTTGGTAACATTGTCAAGGTGGGCAAGTTTTTTCGGACTTTTCCCGAGTCGTTCAGGGATCAACGACAATATCGAAGTGCGCATTCCCCACTCCCCCTCATATTTTTACATACCACGCTTTTGGAAAGAAGATGATGTATGAGACTGGGAGGGAAGTTAGGAGGGGAGAGGGGGCATTACTCTCTCTGCCTAACTTCCAATACACGCTTCTTGGCGCCACATTAGCTCTGCTGCTGGTAAGCATCAGCGCTGCAGCTTTTAGCCTTTTAGCGACCCCTTGTGGAAATGGGTTTTTATTCGGACCTCAGGTTGAGCACCGCTCCTCTTGAAAAGAATCTATTAGAAAAGTGTCCACCCTTTGGGCGTTGTTCGGCGTGGCGGGCCCCCCCCCCTTGGATCTCCAAATGCGGCCCCCAAAAACTGTTAATGCAAAGGGCCCCATAGCAACCTCACCTGTGAAGTGGTCACACGCTGGACCCGGCTTTCTAATCAACTTGGTGGTCCTACAACAGTTAAAATGGCATTGATTGATTAGGATAACAAGGTCACATAGACCGCCTTGCACCAGGGTCAGGCAGGAAGAGGAAGAGGGGGCGGAGATACTGTCGGGTTGTTATCTGACTTGCTGGGGGGGAGCTGGTCCACCGCCTGCATGAGATATGTCTAACGGTGTCTGTGAGAGGGAACTGCGATCGATGTGATGTGCGGCCCTCTATGATGGTGAGGGCCGCACTTGTGGCCCCCACAATCAACTCAGTTTGCCCACCCAGTGGAAGGGCCAGTTGGAAGAGCCAACCATATGGCAGAGGAATGGGAGTTGTTTGCCCTGACATAGGAAAAGAAAACTACTAAACACATCAAAATTTGGTAAATTCAATATGTTGTGAACATTTTGTTCACAGGGGAAAGGTGACGGAACCGTTTCCAAAGCTGTGTATAGTGTGTACATGCTCATCAAGCAGCAACTTCAGACAATGTATTTTGTGTATTTTTCCTTCCAGGCTCCCGCCAACTTCCAGTACAGATCTTATATCCCAGTTTTGTCCCGTTCAGCAATGTGAAGTCCCTTAAATTTGTTTTCTCAGCTTTCGCATCCGGCAACTGGTCCGCATAGACCAAATCCCAGAGCTCCCCTCTGCCCAAGTGAGAACCAGCCTTACACTATATAGTGTGCTGTTACAGTCGGTTTGTCAATGTGGAAGTGGTCCATATGCGGACAGTGAGAGTGAAGGGGTCGGTCTGCTGGTGTGTATCCACTAGATAACCTGACTAGACCCTAACGAGATGGACCCGGGTTGTGTCTCCACAAAAAGGAATGGGACCACTCAGTCAGACTCCAGATGAGGTTGGAGACCAGTTGCTGCTACGGCAGCAAATTAACGGCAACAAGGCGTGTGTTGGCCCCATGATGGTGGCTGCTAGGAGGCACAGGCCATTAACCTCCCTAGAGCACTTGTCCGTTTTATCGCGCCGTTGTGGTACAGGCACTCGAGGGCAGTGACAAAGTTACACTGACCCTCTCACTTTCCTCCTCACGCCGCTGCTTACTTCACACGCGGTTTGTCTTATTGACACCAGCTGCGTTTAGAGGGAAAGCCGGAGCTCCTCCATTAACATGGAGGTCGGTTCTTGGACGCCGGCCCCCCTCGCCCCCATCAGCCATCACCGTTTGACACGATCGGGGCGGGTGCGAAACCCCGGAAATGCCTGCCAGTGATGAAGCAATCGCTGCAGCTTTCCGGGAGGCATAGGGTCTCCACGCCGCCGGCTTCCCCGGCGGTTGAGGCGAGGCATGACAGCAGACGAGCTGGACTCGTCTCCTCAACCGCTAGGGAGGGAGTTAAGGTTTTCCCAAAGGAAGGAAACTGTGTTGATTGGTTGGCAAGCCAGAGGTTTGGCATTTTTGGACTTTCATTTGGGCTTACCATTAAACCCTGTGAGCGGTTGACTTTGTGTGTGGACTCGTTGCGCCAATAAAACACGGGGCAGGAGCCTAGAAAGAATCCTTGTTTTCTGTGGAGTATCCTTCATTTGCAGACGCCAATTGGCTGATTCCCCCACAGATATTCCCAGGGATTTCTGCGTTACCCCCCAGCCGTTTGAGTCGTTGTCCTAATCAATGGTCAGTAAATAATATTGGTCACAAAATCAAAAATAATAGAAAATAGTAATTAAATATGTTCGGGTATTTTAAAAACTGTTTCTCCACGGGTTCTGTGGAACAAACAACGCACTGGGTATTATCCTGGCCAAATTAGGGAGGATGGGCACCAGTTTTTGTTTACATTGACTATTACCGTATTTTTTGACTATAAGAACCCCAAAATCGGTTTCGCGCCTCGGCTTCTCGCCTAGCTCTCCGGAGCTGTCAGATGAGAGATGCGGCCACAGCCAGATCCCCTCATCTGTACCTGTACTGTTTTCTACCACCAGAGCGCCGGCTCATGAAGCTGTACACAGGCAGAGAAGAGATCATACATGGGGAAGCGGCCAGCCAGTTTCAAGTCTTGGCTATGGCTGGGCCACTCATGCGACATTCAAAGATTGTCCTGAAGCCGCTCTCTTATATTCGGCTGTGTGCTCACGGTTGACGTTGTCCCACTGCAAGATTATTAACTGTCGCCCACCCAGTCTAAGTTCAGAGGTTTCACTCTAGGATTGTCTCGGTTCATTGTTTTTTACGCAGTCATCCTTTTATGGGTTTCCTGCATCCCCTGATAGACTACACAGTGTTTGGATGGGATATATGCTCTGCTATGTAGTTCTGCAGCCGCGGTCCCTCCCTGTATAGAACTACAGAGGGATTGGCAATGGTATAATCACTGCTATGTAGTTGCCTCTGGCCGTCCTCCCTGATAGAATACATAGTGATAGGAAGGTATATAATCACTGCCTTCTGTCAGCTGCCGGGTCACCTCCCTGATAGGAATAAACTACGTGGATTGGAAGGTATATATCACTGCTATGTAGTGCCCGGGTCCTCCCTGAAGAAACTACATTATGATTAGAATGGTATATTTCACTGTATGTAGTGCTGGGCCTCCTCCCTGATAGAAACACCAGTGATGAGTGGAACCGGTATATATCAATTGCGATTAGTGCAGCTCTCCCTCATAGAACTTACATAGTGATTCGGTTTACCCGGCCTAATATCAATGCTATATAGTGCCGGGTCCTCCTGATAGATTTACAGAGTGATTTGAAGGTATATATCCCCTGCTAGGTAGTGCCCGGGTCCTCCATGATAGAACACATAGTGATTGGAAGGCTATATCTATCACTGCTATGATAGTGCCCAGGTCCCTCCCTGATAGAATAACATAGTTGATTCGAACGGTTATATTCCCTGCCCCCTACCTGCCCCCCTAGCTTGCCGCGGTCCTCCCTGGGATAGATACATTTCCTAGTGATTGGATCCCGGTTATATATCACTGATATGTCGTGCCGGGTCCTCCCTGATAGAATTACAATTTGTAGGGATTGGTTTAAGGATTAGAAAGCTCCTCATTATAAACATGTTGTTTGGCTTTAGTATAGAACATAAACGTGATTGTACAAAATTGTATGTGGAAAGATCTGTAATTGGTGTCTGGGCCCGGCTTATACTACTTGCCTTATTACCCAACATACGTAATAATCCTTCTTTCACATGTCTAGTGATATGAGCCCCAGCAATATTCGAATCAGAAAGTCTACTAATATTCTCAAATGACCGATATTCTTTTCGTCAAAAATATTCCCAATTTAATTTTTCAGGCTCAACACTAGGTGTCATTATGAGTGTTGTTTGTAGGATTCTGAACACATAAAAATTCATTGAATTTGAACCTCCACTTTCTGGCAATAGGGCCGTAACATGACACAAAATGTGGGGTAAAGTCCGATGCGCTTTCCCTTGTTGACATACTTCCCGGACGCCCCACTGTAGGTCTCTATCTCTTACCACTCTCGGCTTGGATCCTTTTCATCCAAATGGTTTTTTCTGCGTACATTCAGAGATGTGAAATGTCTTCGGCTTTTGCGTCTCTTCCCTCCCAAGGGTTGTTCTATTGGGGGTGTATCCTGTGGACAGCTGTTGGAAATCGGTCCGTTTTATAATCCTGCAAGCCGCATTCTTTTCTATAAACTGATCATTCGGCCAAGAGGAGAGTAGTCTGAGTTTTATATCCGTTCATCCAGTGCCAGGTCCATGTAGTTCACATCTCACATTTCAACTGCTGAAGCGCACTAAATACCACCAGGACAAACTTACAGTTGTGTCGTCAAAATGATCCCCTTCACCTTATACCCCCCCCCCCCCCAAAATGGGAGTGTTTTTGACATTGTGTTTTTTTTTCATTGATTGTGATACGTCAGTATCTTGGTTTCAATGAAGTATGACAATGAAAGCGACGCGTGTAATTGCTAGCCATACACATGCCGTAAGCGGCCGATTTCTTAACCTGACCGACGGGCCTTTTTTTTTTATTTCTTGTCGCGCGGCTCGCGTCCGCGGTAAGGTTAATAAATCGGCGCTTATCTTTGGCAGTGCCCAATGCGGGCCGCAAGATCCACCTGTCGCCCCACGCCGCTCACGGGCCTGGTCCAGAGAACGGACGTATGTCCGTTTTCTCGGCCGGCCGAGCAGTGGGGTAGACAGCGGATCTGTCGCCCTTCATGTGGGAACATGCCGAATAAGCCGGCCGATTATTAACTGACACGACGGCATTGCCTAACATGGGGCGACATTTGACCCGTCGCCCACTGCGCGCCGGCCAGAGAAAACGGACATGTCCGTTCTCTGTCCGGCCTTCCGAGCAGTGGGGCGATTCAGGGATCTGTAGCCCCATGTGGGCACATGCCGATAAGCGGGCCGATTTTTTAACCTGACCGGACGGCATGTGCCCACAGGGCGACAGATCCCTGTCGCCCCACTGCCTCGGCCCGGCCAGAGAACGGACATGGTCCGATTAATCTCCAGGCCCGATGAAGCCATGGCCATAAGCTTCAATGGAAGACGGCCGTCTTCATTGCAGATTATGGCCAGAAACCAAAAAGGGTGCCGCCGATGAAGGGGCCCCATAATGCCCTAAACCGTCATTCCGTTAGCATCCTGGAACATATCGGGACTAGTCTGCATGCACACATCGGCGTGTGTAGGCAGCTTAGTCGACAAATATTAACATTTAACATTAATATGGAAATTAACCACAAATGTCTTTCGTGTCACCTGATTATCAGTTTTTTCACTCCCAAGTGAGGACATTAATTCTCTCCAGTACAACATCCTTTTCAGGTTAAACAGATTTTACACGTGAAGCCCCCATAGCATGGACAACAAGGTCTTGCGATGATCTCGGGGATCTCAGCCCATTCTTCATGGTTTTGCAATTTATAGCCTCCAGTTCCAGTCACATTCTTAGGCTTGTGCAGCTGACAACGCTTCTTAATGTCCCACCAGAGTTATCACTCGGGGAATGAATGAAGTCTGGTGACTGTGATGGACGCTCCAAATTGTTCCAGCATTTACCTCTGCAACACATGCTCTAGTGGACTTGGAGGTATGCTGGGGGTCATTGTCCTGTGGTGAAATTTTGAATGAAAGGTCCAACGTCTCCAACGGCCTCAGGTCTGTGACAGACTGGCACGCTTTCCTTTCCCCAATTTCCTGGTACGAAGGGACAGAATTCATGGTTACCGCGCACACGCTGAAGCTTCCCTGTACATGCACGAGGCAACCAACAGCCCCAAAGCATGATTGACCCCCCCCCCTATCGACCACGCTTCACAGTAGGCAAGTTCTTTTCTTAATGGCCTGTTTCGTCATCCTCAAACATAGCCTTGATAACATAGGCCCAAAGCACCGTCTCGCTGTATTGCCATGCCCCGGGGTCCGTTTTTTCCCACCACATTCGGAACAATAAGACGCCAGGCACTTTTCGGACGCCCGGTGAAAAAGTGCCGTTCTTTATGGTCCTCCCCCCCCCCCCCCCCCCGAACCCAATACCCCCGGTAAGATGCTACCCGACGCCCTCCCGTTCCCCCCCCGCGCCACAGGCATAGGTGTAGCCCAAACTTCATGACTTTACAAAGGTATTGCCTTTTCTCTCCTTTTGAGCCAGCACTAGAACTATTTTCACTATTTTGATTCTATAATGACCACACGTCTGCATAGCTCGGCTTGCCTGAACTGAAGTGGAGGCCCTTATACACTAGATTTGACCCCCCCCCCCCCAACCCCCCCCCATTACATGGCAGCTGCGTAACCATTTTGCTAGTTTAATTTTCGAGGATTTTTTTCATTCAGCTCACCATTGAAGATGTAACCCCCCCAAATAATCTCATAGCTGTGTTTCTGGATCTCACTATTACAGCTGTCCTTTTCCTGGTGTTCATGGCCAGTCGAATGTTCCTGCCAACTACACACACTGCAGACGCATTAAAAGTCTCTGGACTGACGCATTTGTACATTTCGCGCAGCCTGGCTGCAAGCCATGCACCCCGCCGCCCACCTCCATTCCCCCCCCCCCCCCAACGATTGCCCCAAGAAGATTCGGCTTTCTGCTGTTGTGGCAGAGTAGGCTAGCTGTAGTCCCCACAGCCCTCCCGCCCCACCTGATACCAGTTGTCCTGTAGCTGCCCCTTTCGGTGTACCCAACCCTATGCATCCACACGGCCTCAATGCACCGCGAGGCAGGACCTGCAGCCCTCCAGATTTCATCGTTATCGCCAGCCGCCCAGCACCCGTATGGCTCCCACTGGCATCCTGTGCGATTTAATTGTTGATACAAAGGGTCCCATCGAAGTAATGGAACATCACACTCAACACATAACTCATTGATCCGTGCCTTGACCTTTTATGCCCACAGCCTGGTGGCCGGTTGTGATGGGCTGACATCCCTGGAGGTACAACCCGTGTGAGGCAGGCTACAGGCAGCACGCTTCTTGTTTGTGTTCAGTCGCCCCAATTCCCCATTAATCTTCTGCACCCCCATTTAAGGATTCGCTAGTGATCCCCTGGGCCCTGTGAGGACGTTTCTATCCACCCGGTTTCCTGGCTCTATGCACTCCATTCACTTCCTTGATAGAACGCTCCCGGGGGTCCCTCCCTTTATAGGTCCCCCCGTTTGTGCACCGGGATACAGGGCACAAATTAAACCGGTCTGGTTTCCAGCGAGGGGCTTCTTCCATCGCCTCCACATGGACCCCCCCTTTCCAGAGTCGCCAGATATTCTTTTATTACACCCACTCGACTTAGTGATTTCCTTGGAATATCACACACATTTTCTTTCCCCCTGTTACATACCCAATCGCAGATCATTAACTATTTCTTGTTCTTGCCCCCTATCCCTGATTTTCCGGACCAGCTCCCCTTGTGGGCGCGGAAAGCCGTCGGTTACCGGGAAAACAACGCACTCTCCCAGACACACCACAAATTAAGTCTTTTACATCCCATCCCTAGCGCACTGTACCCGCCTTCCCTATACACCACAAGTGAGATACTGTGCGCAATAGACTGTGCCCCCCCTTTCTTACCCCCGCCCTTTCCTTACGCCGAAGTGCTACTAAAGTACATCTGTAGTCTGCGAGTCAGCTTCTCTACGTCCGCGGGCGGCTGCTTTCACGTCCACGCCACGGTTGTCATTATTGACACCAGCTGCATGAGTGGGCAAATGCCGGAGCTCTCGATATCTTAACATGGAGGTCTATGGCACTCGCCTCTTCCCCCCCTGCGAATCCCGGTTTTAAATGCTGCTAGTCGACTTGAAGACATCGCCTTGTGCCCAACTTTCCAGGCGAGCATCGGGTTCCCCCCGATGGCCGCGCCTTGAGATGACCCCTGAACGGCAGACACTGCCACAGGGTTCTTTCGTTCCAACCGATAGCGGAGGTTAAGGTTTGTTTTGTACTGTTTTATTGCACATGTTTTCCAGTACAATTATGCGCACACAATGTGGACAATGTTTTAAAATATAATCTAATCGGGCACACCTCCATTCTTCCCCCCGCTCCCCCCCACACATTTAACTGTGTATTTATGGTCCCCTAAAGTTCTGTTTTAAACCTTCTGAGCGTTCTGCCCGAGTTAAAGCGGGCTGAGTTTCATGCATAATTGAAAATCAGCCCCCAGTTAAACTAGAGCCGCGCTTCTAGGTCTGGCCGTTCTTCCACTGGCAGTCGGTGGGTAGCACCGGCAGTGTATGCCGATTGCTTTCAGGTCCGCCCCGATCCGCGTAACCAGTGACTGCAGGAAGGGGGCGGGCGGGGGGTTAGGCGCGCCATAGACCTCCGTCCAAACTGGAGGGGCGTTCGCTTTCATCAAGCGTATAGTCCGGCGTCTCCAGTGACGCCGGGGCTTATGTTAAGTGACCTCCAGCTGAGCAGGCAATCGTGGCGGAGCATATTGTGATCCGCCGCGATTGCCCGTGGCACGGTCCTATGTGGAAAACCAAACACGGCCCGGGCAAACGCTCAGAGGGGTAATAAAGACCATTATGTTTCTGATTTACATTAATGACCTGTACCCAGTTGGTTCATCCCCCCGGTACCCGCTAATTCGCCAATTTCAGCACACGGTCCCCCTCTGGTGGCGGCGCGAATCAGGGTGAGGTTTTTTTTCACCAAAGGGCGTTATTCTCATTTGTTAGCTCTTTTATTATCCATACTTTCTGGCTTTAGCGGTACTATTTATATGACTAAAACAACAACCCATCTCCCTTTTTTTTATAGTCAATTACCAGTCTTCCCAAAAGCTAGAATTGAACAGTGATGCCCAAGGATTTTAGTTGAGTCTTGTCTGCAAAAACAAAACCAACCTAATGCTGTTCCTTCAACCACCTGATTTGTCCTTTGTGTAAACTCTAAAGACAGTGTATAACCTAGTGTAGCTGTCAATCTGTCCAACCCTTAGAAGGTACAAGGCCAATGACTCTTTTCTCTGGAGGGTTGAAGGTAAAGGTATGTATCACTGTGTTGTGTGATCCGTCGGAACCCCTACATAAGCCGGGCTCCCGAAGGAAGCACATACACATTAACCTGCCCAGAAAGACCCTCTGTTCACATGGCGGTTGAGCTGACCACCGATTGCAAAGGGTTAACGTTGTGTCAAGCACGTGCTTAACGCAGGGGGGGTCTCAGACAGACAGGCACACAACACAGTGGAGACATAGCTTAGGCTACGGCAGGGAGGGGCCAGACAAGAGCTGTCCACCCACCAGGAGGAAGTAAAAAAAAAATTTTATTATATTTACAAAATAAACAAATATTTTCATGAATATACAGTGACTTGGGAGAAGAACTTTCTGGCTCCAATCCACTCGTTCACTGCAAGGTGTAACAGAGATGAGAGGGACACATTAAGACTCCTCTATGCATTATGCAGGCAGATTCCAGGGAAAAAGCTGGGGGACCCAGAGCATATTTGCAATCGGTGACAATGGGCCGGGTCTAGTTTTGTGCCCATGTCTGGGCGGGGTTTGGGTTAGGTTAGCTTATGGGAAAGTCTGGGCAGCAGAGGTGGAGGAGGTAAGGGGTTTTAAGCCTAACGGAGCCCATGGGAACGCGTAGCCAAAAACGGGGCGCGGAGTAGCAGTTAGGGGGAGTAAAGGGGGGGGATTGGAGTGGCAGGTCCGGGAAAAAAGGGCAAAAGGAAAAAACACAGGGAAAAAAGGGGGGCATTGAAGTGGCAGGTCCGGGGGGATGGAAAGGGCGTGGATCGGAGGCGTGGAGTGGAAGGTCCAGGGGAGGGGGGATCGGAGGATTGGAAGTGGGGAAGTGGGCAGGGTCCGGGAGGAGGGGGAGGGGGCAAGGCAGTGGCAGGTCCAGGAGGAAGGGGGGGGATTGGAGGTGGGCAGATGTCCATGAGGGAAAAAGGGCGGGGGGGGGTTGGATTGGAAGTAGTAGTGCTAGTTCGGGAAGGAGAGGGGGGGGTTTGAGTGGGCAGGTACGAAAGGGGGGGGGCAAGTGGAGTGCAGGCACAGGAAGAGGGGGGGGGGGGGGTTTTTTGTTTTTGGGGGGGTTGTTGGTTTTGAATTTTGGTTTGAAGTGTCATGCCGGGACGGAGAGAAGGGGGGGATGAATGGCAGGTCCGGGAGGAAAGGGTGGATCGGAGTGGATAGGGCAGAGGTCCGGGGAGCAAGGGGGGGGCGGGGCGCAAGTGCAGTGCAGGTCCGGAGGAAATTGGGGATTGGAAAGTGGCAGGTCTGGCAGGAAGAAGGGGGAGTGGAGTGGCTAGGAACGGGGGAAGAAAGGGGTGGGATTGGGTGCAGGTCTTGGTGGAGGGAATGGGGGGTTGGAGTTGGCAGGTACAGGGAGGAATGGGTGGATTGGTAAGGGAGTGGGAGGAAGGGGGGGGGATTGGAAGGGGATGGGAGTGGCAGGTCCGGAGGAAGGGGTGGGGCAAGTTGCAGGTGCAGTGGCAGGTCCAGAAAGAAGGGGGGATTGGAAGATGGCAGGTTCAGGGAGGAAGGGGGGATTGGAGTGAAGAGTTAGTTGGCAGTTCCGGGAGGAGGACAAGTGGGGGGGGATTGGAGCCGCAAGTTTGGGGCAAGCGGAGAGGAGAGGGACTGGAGTAGCAGTTCGGGTGGGGGGGGTGGCC
>CM070042.1:4909142-4922307 GCA_036250615.1 Ptychadena robeensis | reverse complement strand
GTGATGACGTCATCACGTTTGCATTCCGGTGCATATCGTAGCATGTCTGTCGGCACCCATGACCAGTGGTGCTACACCTGCAGGCCACTTGTGAACCACTCGTGCTACCCATCTGATTACACAGCAGCCATTGTGGCCAATCCTTTATAAACAAGCCATCAGCACTGACAGAGGCTCTGCAGTCATGCAACTCCTTAGTCCCCTCCCCCTTCTCCCATCCATAACAGTTCTGCAGTCATATCACTTCTCCAATCCACAAGAATCTCCTGTCTATGAACAGATTTGTTTATCTTCAATCAATTCCATGATTAAGGAACGGATGTTAAGTTAAACACCGCCATTCATATGAATGGGAGCAGATTTAGATGCAGATGTTGTGGTGGTGAAATACAACTATGGTAATACAGAAAATCCTAGGGTCAACTCCTATTTTTGAATATTACCTCTATTTTTATTATAGTAATGGGTATTGGTATTAGGTTCAGTTGCCAAATCCAGAGGAAAGTGTGTGCATGGGCGTTGGTCTCCCATCAAGACACACTAGGCTATGCCCATGCGGGAAAAAGACCATAGGTCCAAGAGACAATATACATTTTTCTATGTATAATATAAGTATATTTACTCCATGTCCTTGTTGGTTGATTCAAAATTGGCCCATTGGATGGGGACTTGGCCTGTTTAATCTACTATTGGTTGGTGGTTTTGTGTATGTGGGGGGTTGCATTAAGTTGAACCTGTTCTTGTACACATTAGCTGGGCACCGAGGAAAAGGCAGGAATGTGGGCACGCCAACAGGTGTGGGAGTTGCGTGTTCACCCTTACAGGAGCACGCAAAGACGTGTCCTTGGAACAGTTTTCAATCTCGGAAGCCTCCACCATCTGGCACTTCACATTTTGTTTTCAACTAACTTACTGCAGAACCAATAGCCCTACATTCTGAAGGTGGTGTCACGGGTGAACCACAAGAGCAGTGGACTCACCGTGCCACCAAACAAGCATAAACCAGGGCACAGAGTCTAAGGAGCCCCCCAGTATTCACCAGAATGGACTTTGCTGCGGGAAGCCGCCAAGTTGCGGTCCCTAGCTACACTTACTTGGCAGCAGCTGACAACAGAATATCCAAAGCGAGGTACCAAGACAGCAGGCAGAGACGTAGTCAAACAGGCGAAAGTCAGGGCAGGCGGCAAACGGGGTGGTCGAAGATGGTCCAGGGGTCGGTAACAATAAGGCAATAATAGGAAGCAGAACCAGTGGATCACAAGGAACTCTTTGTTCAGGCAACTCCCTGTTGCCTCAGACTTCCTTATATACAGGGTCAGGTGGTCTGGTTCGACAGGGCTTCAGGTGTGTGATAATGGTAACTGGTATCCTCTAGCAGAGGGAGCAGGAGCCACATCACATGCCACAATCTCTTCCACCAGCAGAGGGAGCAGGAGCCACATCACGTGTCACAATCTCTTCCACCAGCAGAGGGAGCAGGAACCACATCATGTGCCACAATCTCTTCCACCAGCAGAGAAAGCAGGAGCCACATCACATGCCACAATCTCTTTCACCAGCAGAGGGAGCAGGAGCCACATCACGTGCCACAATCTCTACCACCAGCAGAGGGAACAGGAGTCACATCACGTGTCACAATCTCTTCCACCAGCAGAGGGAGCTGATCTACGAAAGGTCCTGGCCCTCTGAGGTTTTGGAGGAGACACAGCAGAACTGGTAAAGGGGGCCGCTGCAGTCACAGATCACTGGGTGACACTGCTCTCAGTGACAGGTGGACACAGAGGAATCGCCTGCAACATGAAATTCTGAGTTGAAGAAAAGATGCTGAACATTTGAGAAGAACAGATCGCTATCTACAAAAAATGAAGAGGTAGAAGGAGAAGTTACCTACAGAGACAGGAATTTGGGGTGGGAATACCCTCAGCAAACAAATCAATGAAATGTATTGGTCTGCATGTGCTGAACAGTTTGTGGGTCTTCTTGACAAAGTCCCCTGAGGGGGGGAAACATGTTAAAGGTCACCCCAACTTCTAGCCAAAACTGTGACAAACGTGTGAATCGCCAGGAGAGAGGGAACAGAGGCCACCAGCTTGTGGGTGACCCCTTTTCACCCTCAGCCAAAGTGTTTTTAAATACATGGTTGGTTCTATGTTGAAATCAATTTATACATGGTTTATTGTATGTAAAATAAAACATGATTTTTTACATATTTAAAAAAAAAAATGATAATTATGTTTAATAAATTGTAGAAAAGGCACCTATCATAGATATATGAGCCAAAGTTCTATATTGTACACATTAGGTTTTATACTAACTTTAATTT
The DNA here is from genome assembly GCA_036250615.1 of Ptychadena robeensis. NCBI lineage: Eukaryota > Metazoa > Chordata > Amphibia > Anura > Ptychadenidae > Ptychadena > Ptychadena robeensis. The sequence goes on along the minus strand of CM070042.1, from coordinate 4,919,984 downwards.
TACAACATTCATGTTCATAGCCTATAGATGTCCTTAGCTTATATCTTCACCCTTAAGGTGGGTTTACACGTCAAGATTTTTTCGTCCGACCGACGAGCGATTTTTTGGTTCGTTGTACAAAAATCTAGAACGGCAATTTGCTCCGATGGATTTTTTTTGTTCGATATCGGATCAAAAATCGTCCACAAGGTTATCGAACATGTTGGTAAACTTTCATCTGTCGTTTATTTTTCAAGTAAAAAACGAACGCTCCTTATTTCACTCGGTATTTTTTGACCAGATATTTAACCAGTAGCGTGACGTATTTCCTGCGCAATGAATGTTGGGATTTTTACAATGTATGATTTTGATTCGTCTCTGATGTTGTTTATATTTTATTTCCAAGTAGAACTTTCCGAACGAAACAATTGCATTGTGGATGAACGAAACAATTGCATTGTGGATGAACGTAACAACGTGCTGTCTATAGCTGTGGTATAAGTATGTGGTATGTGGTAAAAAAAAGAAATCTGAAAAGCTAGCCATACACGTGTCGGATTCCATGTCCAATCGATTCATCATCCAATCGATTCCGGCGATTCTGCCGGGAATCGCAGGTGTGATCAATCGGCCAATTAAGAGTATCCATCGCTGCATACCACCTTGTCCAACGGATTCCGGCACGATTCCGGGGCGATTCCGTGTCCGATTCCACCTCACAAATGGCAACTCCCCCTGATCTGTGCAGAATCGGATCAAAAATGTTGGTTCTCTGACGGATCCGATTCTGGGCCCCCGAACGATCGGACGTGATCGGACGGACAAGGTGGGCTGCACACGATTCCGGCACAATCGATTCACGTGCACGCGCCCGGAATCGATCGGCCCGGAATCCGGCCGGAATCCGACCCGTGTATGGGGGCCTAAAGATTTTTCATTCGTGGTTCCACCGATTTTTTTTCATTCGATATTTGCGTCGGTTGTAGAAAAATCTAAAAAAAAATCTAATTACCTTCGAGAAATGGACAAACGATATCCAATAAAAAAATCTATCAAAAAATCGAATCTGAAGTTGAACGAAAGGAAAATCTTGACGTGTAAACCCACCTTTACACCTTACATTTTGTACTATCCCTTGAAGCATAGTGCAGGTGGGTCATGGGATAGTAAACATACAATTCATGTACCAATGATCAGGTTGGTACTAGCTCAACAGAGCTTTCGGCCCCATCTGTGTAAACAGCCCACGTCCAGAGCACAGAAAACCTGGCAATTTCCTGGCAAAGATTAAACACGCACTTCGGGGTTTATTAATGAAATCTCATTTCTAGCAGACTGCACTTTGGTTTACAAGCAGCTATTTTTATTTCATCAGCCAAACCTTTGATCTCTGCCATTTTCTGTATCAGGATCTTTTTGAAAAGACTTCAACTTTTAGGCTTTCCATTCTTCTGGTAAAATCAGGGCTCTGGCTGGGCCATTCAAGAACAGTCACGTTGTGTTGTGAAGCCACTCCGTCGTTATTTTAGCTGTGTGCTTAGCTATAATATGTGCCCATCGCATGAATTGAAGAAGAATTTGCCTCACCACAAGCCCTAAGGGGGTGCCAACATCCCAACAACAATTGCAAAGAAAGGGGGAGGAAGATTAGGACTTCCAAAGTCCCTACTCACACCGTTAATGGGGTGGGTAGGTTAAAGGGATTTTAAGGGCATCCACACAGGTCAAAACATGTTAGGTAAACGAAATCAATCGAAAAGTCCATTTTAATGTAGTTCTTCATGTAATCCACGTATTTCATCACGTGACAATTCACGCGTGTCTTGTATCACACATTGCATCTCTACGCATTTCGCAAACAAATTTGCTTCATCAGGAGATTAAAAGGCAAATAGAGTTGAAGGGCTAGGATGTGGGGAGAGGAGTAGATTTTAGTAACAAGTAATTTAGAGTATATAGTTGTCAAAGATGATGAGGGAATCCATGTTACAAACTCACCTCGTCAACATGTGGTTACGTGTACTGAACACTTGGAAGGGGCTCTGAGGGAAGATAGGACATCCCTAGACACCGGCGGCATGTTTTGACCTGTGTGGATGCCCTTAAAATCCCATTAACCTACTCACCCCATTAACGGTGTGAGTAGGGACTTTGGAAGTCCTAATCTTCCTCCCCCTTTCTTTGTGCCCATCGCATATTGCGGTTTTTGAGCGGGACTAATTAATCCCGCTAGAAAACAGCCTTATCGGACATGACCGTAAATATGGCCAATGTCTGATGCTTTGCCTAGAGACCGTTGGTCTCCAGGCAAAGCTTCAGCTGAGCCGGGGAGAGCGGAGCTGCCTCTCCTCAGCACAGCCGAGATCTGACAGCAGCGTGATGACGATATTCGAGCCGTCTGTACCCTGATTTACATTGCTTGAAAAGCCATCAGGTGTGGACCAGGACAGAGAAGAGGACCACTAAATATAATGCAAAAGCCAAAGTACACATGATAATGATAATACAATATAGTAGGAGTCACTTTAATAATGTACTTCACAAAATAATGTATTAAGCTGATTTGGGCTACTGGACATTGTTCTTTGTCTTCAAAACTACAATTTCAGTAGAATATCCACCCCCAGCCAGGGACCCGTGGCGCAGGGGTCCATGACGGGGGTGGAATGCTGAAGGAAGAAGGAACCAATCAGAGTCAGTGGCGGAGCCAGGTGACGTAGACGGTGGGCAGAGCCGCGCGGGCATAAAACCCAGCGGCGGAACCGGAAGAGCCTCTCTTCGAGTCATGACTCCAGCGTGTCCCTCCCGTTTTCTTAGGTGCAGTGCCGGCTGGTGGCCGTTTATTGTCACAGCAGGCAGATCCGGGCAGTGTCCAGAGGATTTCGGGTTTCTTAAGCTAGCCACACACGGGTAGATTCCCGTGCAATCGACCACCAATCAATCACAGTGTGGTGACGTCATCACGCTGTGATTGATCGGGGATCAATTGAACGGAAATCAATGTGCACCACATGGGCACATCAATTACCGTTCAATGAAGACGGCTAGCTAGAGTTCTCTACGGCATCCAGCATGTAAAGCCGAACATGCTGGAAACTGAAGAGAAATTCACCCTGCTTCTCCCCATAGAGTCCGGCTGCACAGTGGAGTGCTGACTCCGCCCCCCTTCACACACACTCTGCTCTGAGCGCGGGCTGTCACTTCTCTGTGATGATGTCGGCTTTCCCTGCACTCTACATGAAAATTCTTTCATGTAGAGTGCTGGTGATTGAATGTGGTTTTCCAACATGTTGGAAACCCATTCAATCGATGTACTTCGAGGGGGCTCTATTGAACCCCCTCGAAGGACAGCACACACAGGAAGGATTGTAAGCAGATTCGAGTACAATCAATCACCGTGACCGCGCACGTTGATTGATTGTACTCGAATCGTTTTACAAATCTACCCGTGTGTGCCTAGCTTTAGAGACAGTTCGGGGGTGACGTGCCGGGACCAAGGCAGTCGCCAGGAAGATGGGGTGAATTGAGCTCTTGCTGTGGTCAATGATCCATCCGGGTGCAGGGACTCTGAGGGGATTCTAAAGGAGTCAATTCTAGCGTGGACCAATCACCGGACGGAATGACGAAGCCTGGTGGGCGGGGCTGTATCGGTGACTGACCACGTGGGTTGGTGGACACTGCCCTGGGGATCTTTTGTTCTCTGTTCTTTTGTTATTTAAATAAAGCTTTGGCCAAGTTTATCCACAATTTAAATCGGAAAATGGTGTCAGTATCGGTTATTGGTTGGGGGCTGACCGTTTAAGGTAAGACGGGTAGGGTATGGGGTGTACTAACGGAATCTTCTAAGTCATCCCTGCCCAGGTCATGTCCTTGATTGTGTTTGCAGAAAGAATGAATATTTGGCAGTAGTGACTTCAGGTAATACAGAGTCCCAAGTTTACAGTTATGGTGTTCGATGTTATTACAGAAGACCTTGAACGGAGCTGAGCCTCTATCTACAGATACAAACACATCTGGCAATAAACTGCTCAAAGATAAGATGATAGCACAGCTTGTCTATAGCTTCCAAGTGTCCCCGAATTGTATCATCTTGAAGTTTAAATACCAACATTTTCTGCCAGTTGGCCCTAATGTTATCTTCCATGTTGAGCAGCTGACCCTCTGGTTTAAAAAAAAAATCATAATAGATGAATGTAATCTCAGACCCATCCTCTTTACAGTGGTGGCCAACTAATGCCTGCCATACACATGCCGATTAGCAGCTGATTTTTCCGCTGACCGACGGGCGTGCGCGCTCGCGCCATCGGTCGGCGGCAAAGTCGGCCACCAATCGGCGTGTGCCCACATGGGGCGACAGATCCCTGTCACCCCACAGCTCGGCCGGCCAGAGAACGGACATGTCGGATGTTCTCTGGCCGATGCCATTAACTTCAATAAAGACCGGCATCTTCATTGAAGGTAATGGCCGGCACACAATTGTGCCCGGCGGACTAATGCAGCCCCAGAATGCACCGTGATGACGTCATCACGCTGCATATCGGAGCTCATCTGTCTGCACCCGTCTGTGGGTGTATGGCAGGCTTAAGTTGATATGGAGGGCCACACGTGCATCCCTCAGCATCACATAACATTTTCAACCTGTACTGCTTATAAAGGTGATATGCCCCTATTTTCAGGTTATGTGCCGCAATATATATTATACAATCGCCCCCGTTCATTTGTGAAATAGAGGGAACATAGGCACACATCAGTCTGCTGATCACCCGCCAACACTAGAGGAGAAGAGACGAGGGACTTGCTCAGGCACCATCTAGGTCGCTGATTGGCTTTTACGTACGCCTCTCCTCCTCTTCCCGCTCTGCTATGGTTCTGGCAAGGACCTGTAAATGGGGGATCGGCACACAGGTGACTTCCTGTGGCCTATGCAAGAAGGATAAATATATTTATATTTTTATCTCTCCGTCCCCGGGGTAATCTCTTCTCACCTTGGTGACCCCCATACTAGAGTTCAGCCTGAGAGAGAAGAGCACCCCCGGGGACGGAGAGATAAAAATATAAATATATTCATCCTGAAGAAGCGGCATGATAAGCCACGAAACGCGTTGATGTAAATAACTCTTAAATAAATCTGAAAAACGAACACTGGGCGCCCTACATAGGCCTCTTTATTTTTATTGGGATTAACCCCATACTCTCCATTTAAAGCGATTGCTTTCCTAAGTTTCCTGTGCGCACGTTCCATAGTGTCAGTGGTTACAAATCTATCGAATTCCTAGAATAAAATGAGATACTTCAATGACTTAAATTTACCAACATGCATACACGTTTGCATTCCGGGGCTCCTCTGAGCTGGTCTGTCTGCACCCGTCGGGGTGTGTATGGCAGGCTTAAGGCTAGATTTATATGGTCTTTTCCTGAGCTGCTGTCAGCCCGCAGCAGTCTGAAAAATGACCATGCATATCAGTTAAGATAACGACCGCATAACAGGTCTATTGGGCCTCATGTAGCATCTCATCGCTATACTACACTTCTGTCTTTGGATGCTCTTTTAGTAAATTTTTGCATTGTTAGAATTGCAAAAATGTTTTCCACGTTAATTAACAAGCATGCATCCATGGCATAAAGGGGTGGTGCTGTCCAAAAATAAAGTTAGTAACTTGGGTCCAGATGTTTGCCAGCATCCTTGCAGTAATTGAAGAACTCTGGCACCTTAGATTAATATTGTTCAGTTGATAAGCTCACACAGAGACAGCGAATTAAGGTGGGTTTACACGTCAAGATTTTTGTTTCGTTCAACTTCAGATTACATTTTTTTTTAGATTTTTTTATCAGATTTAGTTCGTCCATTTATCGAAGGTAATTAGATTTTTGTTCGATTTTTGTACAACCGACGCAAATATCGAATGAAAATAATCGTTGGAAACACGAATGAAAAATCTTTCAGATTTTTTTTTTTTAAGGAAGTGATAGGATAAAAATCTCGAGTGAAATAAGGAGCGTCCGTTTTTTACATGAAAAATAAACGACAGATGAAAGTTTACCAACATGTCCGATCACCCTGTGGACGATTTTTTGTCAGATATCTGAAAAAAAAAATCCATCGGAGCAAATGGCCGTTTCAGATTTTTGTACAACGAACCAAAAAATCGTTCATCGTCCATCTGTCGGCCGAAAAAATCTTGACGTGTAAACCCACCTTTAACCATAGTTTTATTCTGGCCATACCACGAAAATGTTTATTTTTAGATGAGATGATGGCAGTTTATTGTGGCTTGTTGTTTCACAGAGGCTCCAGTCTACATCCTGTATTGGACCATCATCTATATCCATCCCGTTGTGGAATGTAGCCGGTGTCTCTGGCTACGTCTGGATGGAATGACTTGGCTACAATCTGTTTCTGAAGATAAGCCTCTTTAAATAACATGACAAAGGATTTCCAAGGAAATGAACAGGTAATTTATGCAGATGTATGCCTGTTTTGGTGCAATGTGGTAGTGAAATATCCCCCCTACAGCTTACATGTCAAGGCGAGGAACAAAACCAAATAAGATACTAGATAAAAGTTCAATAGGTGACATTCTGTATCATATATAGAAAGTCTAGTTAACACTTTAGCAATATAGGGAACATGTATTTTTTTTATAATATCTTATATTTTTATAAGAAAAAACTTTTAAAATAGAGACTTCTGCCTTTTGTAGGCTTCTTTGTTTTATGCCTGCCATACACATGCTGATAAGCGGCCGATTTTTCACCTGACCGACGGGCGTGTGCGCTCGCGCCGTCGGTCAGCGGAAAAATCGGCCGCTTATCGGCATGTGCCCACATGGGGCTACAGATCCCTGTCGCCCCACAGCTCGGCCGGCCAGAGAACGGACATGTCCGATAATCTCTGGCCGATGGCATTAGCTTCAATGAAGACCCTCTGTGTGCCGGCCGACTGAAGGGGCCCCATAATGCACCAGGGTGCAAACGTGATGACGTCATCATGTTTGCATTCCGGTGCATATCGGAGCTGGTCTGTCTGCACCCGTCGGGGTGTGTATGGCAGGCATTAGTAAACAATGTTGATAACAATAAAAACAGCAAACACATAAGGGTTCATTGACACAGGCGTTATTTTACCTGTCATGAGGGTTTTATCTAGTGTGCAAGTGCCTGCATACAGGAGCACCTCGTCGCTTTTCAGACTGCCAACTGTGAGCAGCCCAGAAACCGCCTGTGCAAATATTAGGCTAACGTTCCACTACGGTTTGCCAAAACACGTCAAAACATAGTGGTTGCATTTTTGCATCCCCCCATTCATTTTCAGTAGGCATGTCCCCTCATCTTGAATGTGTGGAGTTTTGGCCTAAAGCAGGGAACACATTCATAGATATGGTCATCTATCTGGCCTATATGTTATGCGGCCAGCCCTCTCGAAAACAAGGATATCGGACATGACTGTAATAAAAAAAAGTCCACATCCTCTCTAGTTCAAATCTCAGCAAATTATTCAAAACTTGCTAGTACACAATACAATAGGATTTAATGGGTTCCCCCATTAAATATAAAGACTGCAGGTAACAGGGTGTGGCCGACTTTGCCGCCGACCAAGGTGCGTGCGCGGCAAAACATGTCCGTAACTCTCTGGCCCATGCCATTAGATTATATGGGGACCTGGATCCCCATCCAAACTAACAGCCAGCACACAAAGGGTGCCCGCCGATACTGCGCTCACGGTGATCGATCGCCAGTTTCTACGGCAACCTTAAGGCAATATAATAGAAAATATTGGTTGATGGGTGGAGCGACCAGTATCCCAGTCTATCCACCCATCGGTTTTTCTCCCTGCCGAGGCTGGGACAGGGGGACTTTAATAGGCCAACCTTACGTAGATACAGCAACCCTAATCGGAGGGTTCAAATAATGGGTTCTAATCCACAATGTAGGGAAAACACAAGGAAGTGATAAAGTAGTATAAAGTTATCAAAACAAAAGTCCATGTATCTCATAAAAAATAAGTTTAATTTATTCTTCACAGGTTCTTCGCAAAGACAATGAAGGTAGTCTGATGCTTTTCCGAACTGGAAAGTGCCGTATGATCAAAGTCATTGATAGATGTAAATCGAAAGAAGTTCCAAGTCACCTCCACGCGCGTTTCAAATGCGCTTTTTCAAACGCGTTTCAAATCACACATTTTCCTCAGGAGGTGTGGGTATGGTCAGAGATATTTGGTCTCATTGGTCATCAATCAGGGCAGATCCGGAAACATGGCCGTCAGGGGGGAACGAGGGACTGCTGTAAAATGGTAAGAGTAATAAGGGGTTAATCAAGATAGAAGTAGACTCAGGTCACATCAGTTAGGTGGGCAATAGAGATGGTCGAATTTTTCGACTTGCTAACTTTGTGAGCTGATTGCAAAGCCCCTGAAAATGGTATCATCACCAAAATTGCTGGAGATGTAGAGAAGGGTTGGAGGAACATTTGAAAGAAAAATTGCTCTAGCACATGTCATTTTTGCATTAATTAAGTTCAAAGTTAAAGTCGAAATTCCGATTTTCGAAATTTTAACTTGACTTTGAACTTAATTTGTGAAAAGACTATTTGTGTTAGAGACATACTTTTTTTTGTGAAGTATACCCCCAACCCTTCTCTACATCTCCAGCAAGTTTGGTGATGATACCATGCTCAGGGGCTTTGCAATTAAGTCGAAACCGTCGGAATGGTAGAATTTTTGAATAAAAATTCGACCATCTCTAGTGGGCAATGCGGTCCACTGGTTCCAGCATCCCCCGGAGCATGGAAAAGCATCAGACTACCTTCATTGTCTTTGCGAAGAACCTGTGAAGAATAAATGAAACTTATGAGATACATGGACTTTTGTTTTGATAACTTTATATTACTTTATCACATCCTTGTGTTTTCCCTACATTGTGGATTAGAACCCATTATTTGAACCCTCCGATTAGGGTTGCTGTATCTACGTAAGGTTGGCCTATTAAAGTCCCCCCGTCCCAGCCTCGGCAAGGAGAAAAACTGATGGGTGGATAGACTGGGATACTGGTCGCTCCACCCATCAACCAATATTTTCTATTATATTTATTGGGGATGTGGGCCACATCCTTACGGGGACACTGTGGTATTTTGCTCTTGTGAAACCTTAAGGCAATAGCTGCATCCTTTTGAAAATGTTGTGGAATACAAAAGTAGAATCTCTCACACAGGATATTGCTGGTACCACAGGAAAACAACGCAGGGAACATATATATAGTAGCATCCAGTTATTCTGGGAGAGAGAGCTTTCCAGAAGACAGTAATTAATTAAAAACATCCTATTGTCAATATTCTATTTACCAATGAAGGAAATGAGAGCCACCTAAGAATAATATTGGTATTGCCACTTCCTTCAGAATGTCCAGGATATTTTATTTATAATCTGCAGTGTAATCTAGAGAATTACATTGCACCCTTCAAACATAAAATGTAATATGGTACAAAGGAAAGATATGGAAGACAGTGTTGATTTTAAAGAGCGGTTGTTTAATATAATAAAATGAAGTGAGAAGCAAGCCCTCAGAATTAACCTCTCATTTTCTTAAAAAAAAAAAAAAGAAGAAGAAGATGAAACAATCTCATTCAAGATTCTCTATATAGATCTTACAATGGTGTGCAATTTATTACAGATGTGTACCTTCATTTTTTCCTTTAACCGCCCTAGCGGTCAGGGCGGCTGCATCTCGTCCAGCGCTGCTACTGCTACTATAGCACTGGACAAGATGGTGCCGTCCAGTACACATCGGGGCTCCGGCAGCGCATACTCACAGTCCCGGATGTGACAAGGCTGCCAGCATGCCTCCATTTCTTCGACCCCCCCCCCCCACCCTCCGAGTGACGTGATGACGTCATCGGCGACATCGGGGAGGCGGCGGGAGATTTGAAAGTACAGTGCATGAAATCAGTTTTCTATGTAGAATACTGCTTCCAATGTGCTTCTATGTACTAAACATCGCCCAAATAAAGTCTCTGGTGCCCCAGATGTGCCCATTTGCAGTAACCCTCTCATCCCTGGTGTGATTTCATCACATCCATCACACCAGGTTAGTGAGGGTTAACTGCAAATGGGCACATCTGGGGCACCAGAGACTTTATTTGGGCGAGATTTAGTACATAGCAGCATAGCTTTGTTCCCTGATTTTTGTGTTTTCTCATTAAATTTATTAATTTATTTTTTTTATTTGACATAATTGTGTATATCAAACATTATTATAGTCAGGATGTCTATTAGACCCGCGTACGGACAGATTTTGGGAAGTTACAGGCGACAACATAAAGAAAAGTTTACCATTGAAGTCTATGGTGCACTTTTGGTACAAAAATCTGGACCTCAGCAGTGCGCTAGGGGGGTTAAATACAGACCCTCACCATGTTGAAGGTAGGAACGGTCATGTGTTGCGCTTATCATATTATTTGATTTTTAAATGACTGGTTCCCTTAGTGGTTGCCATCACTGCATAACTGGCCATGTGAATAACATATGGAATTCATCTATTAAAAGGTTTGAAAAAGCCCACATGCATTTCATTTTGTTTTAATTAACATGGCATGTGATTTAATTTATGACTACTGCAATTACTACTGAAAGGGCAGAAGTTCCTTCTAATGGTAAAAAAAAAGAAAAAAGAAAAAATGTCAGGAGAGCAATGATGCATTAAGGATCAGCTCTGTTCTGCCGCATTCAATTTTCTGGTTGCTTTTTCATCAAAGGTATCTGAAAATGCAACTTCGAATGAAGCCAATGTATCAGTGCAAAGAAAAGTAGATTGTTGTACCGTGTTAAGGCCCCCATACACCTTACAATCTTTCCATACAATTTCTGTACAA
>CM070042.1:4855683-4866455 GCA_036250615.1 Ptychadena robeensis | reverse complement strand
TTAGTTAGATCCGACATAAATTGGTCGGGTCATAAGAAATAGTAGCCGATTGAATACAATTTAGATTTGATTGAGAAAAATTTTCCAACATGTCCGATCACAGTCCGACCGATTATTCCCAAAAGTTCGATCGAAGTTGCTCGGTCGAACCATGTGGGCATTGACCGATTTTTGGAAGAACGATGCAAAAAATTTATTGTCTTTAATCGATCGGACGGAAAATCAGGGCGTGTATGGGGGCCTTTACTGTAACAAGGAATTCCTGAGCCCCCATCTTCAACAGGCTGTGCAGGAAAACAGAAAATTATTACTTTTATTACTTTGATTAAAGAACAATTTGATTATAAAACTGGCTTGTTTTCCAGTAATTTCACTGAAGAGCTGAGAAAAGCAAATTCCTGTATAGAAAGCAAAGACAAATGAAGCATTAAAATGCTGACGGGGAGAAGACAGAGGCAAGGATTTGGACACCTGGTGGATCGGTAACCGGAAAACAAAAGTGTGAGCTCATCAGTGGAACTGTCACTAGTAATTCCAGAGTGAACATGACAAGATTGAATGGGCCTGAATGTGTGAATTTCTGGAACTTGTACTAGATATAGTTTTATATCAGCATTGTCATTGTTTTTCAAGCTTGTGAATAAGCACATGAATATATCAAGTCCTACCCAACTATTTCCCTTTTTTGTCTGAAACACTCCAGCTTCACTGTCCAGAAGTAGAATGAAGATATGAAGGATTTGGTCAGGAAAGGTACATTTTATTTTTCTTTTCAGTTGCATGTGCAAAGTATTCGCCAACAAAAAGGGAGGAGATTGGCCAGGTTGAATGCTAAGTTTCAGCATGTCATAATAATATTGTGCCTTTTCTCCCAAGAAGCAGAAAACAGGGTTTGTAACCATTTATCACCCTGAGCTGAATGCAGCCTAGGATGCAGAGATTTGGGCTGTATCTCTGCATGGCATATCGCTCAAAGGATTTAATTTTACACTGCAGCAAAGTGATGTCGTCCAAATCTAAAGCTTAAGTCATATCAGTCCGGTGGTGCCAAGTGCTGTAACCGTGTTCCCTTCTTTCTGAAGGACTTTGGCACAAGTTAATGAAAACAACCGGAATGATGCATCTTGAACAAGGGGACATAAAAATTCTTGCATCACTTGGAGTCCGGACAAAACTACTGATCCAGAAGGAATAGAAAGGACAAACCAAAATTCCAAGGGTTAAATTGAAGCAGCTGGATTCTGGATAGATGGATGATAGAGCAACAGGAGAAACTGACCTCTGCTATACTCCACTGCAATATGAAAAATAGAAGGTGCTTTACAGCTTTAAAAATTTTCTATTTGGTTAATGTTCTGTGATTAGTTATTTTAGGGCAGCACCCCAGGGACCGCAGCAGTAAGCTGACAGAACCCAAAACCTTACTGCTTCAAAACAATAATGAGAATACACCACCCCGGTTGGTGTTTCTCCCGGGATATTTTGTTCACTTTTTCACTGTGGCGTGCGCTTTGTGTCGTCGTGGACTTCCATCTGTGCGGTTTTGCGTCCCCGGTTGCTTGTGATTCGGGGTTGTTTGATTGGTATGTTTGTGTGCGGGCCTCCCCCTTGCCTTGTGTGTCGAATGTTGATGGGTGGGTTTTGGTCCTTTTGACTCGCTCGCATTGGAGGGTTGTCTTCCGGGTGCTTTTTGCCTTGCCTTGGGGGTCCCGTCTTGGTGGGGCCTGGGGGATTCCCGTTGATCACGCGGGGCGCAACTTCCTGTTTCTTTTTTTTTTGTTTGTTCTTGTTTTTTTTAATTGTTATATCCTGGGATGCTGGCAACTTACACTTCACTAACAGGGAACTATTAAATCTTTGCATATGTGTTACTTTATGTATGTATTTATATGATTTGAAAAATAAATGTATTAAAAAAAAAAAAAAAAGGTTCAATTTGGTTAATGTTCTGTGATTAGTTATTTTAGGGCAGCACCCCAGAGACCGCAGCAGTAAGCTGACAGAACCCAAAACCTTACTGCTCCAAAACAATAATGAGAATACACCACCCAAATAGTAACCCAGCAAGTTATAAATTAGTCCATGCTCCCATCCCAAAAATTATTGAACAAGATAAATATGGATGCCCCTCCCTGGGACTTTATTTGGAGGATGGACTTGTGCACTGTTAAAAAGAAACTTGTCTTTACAGGTTGTACAATTTTAATAAATGGTTTATTGAAATCCGGTGAACAATTAAAAGAATTAATCCAGTTTGTTTGGTGGTTCCCCGTTACTTGTGCAACATGTTTCGCCCTGGGAACAGGGCTTCTTCAGGCAACGTTACAGGTATAAGATCTACAAATAACAATAATTGTCTTAGATTTGTCCACTGTGCCATCACTGTCAAAAAATAATCTGGAGACTTCCAATCAGAGTGTGAAAGTAGTAGGTGGGGTTAAGCAGCCCATACACGGGTCAGATTTTCAATCAATCGACTTAAAACGATAAATTTTTTAGTCGATTGATTGAGAATTGAGTTTTGCCCACCTGGTTAAATCGACTTAATCCGATCAAAATTGAGTGAAAATTCAGTCGTTTTTTGATCGGACTGGATGGTAAATTTTGATTTCGATTGAAAATTGGTTCAGTACTTTGAGAACCAAGTGTGGTCAACCAATTTTTGATCGATTTATTTTACCTCACTTCTGATTGAAATTTCAATCGAGTGAAAAAAAAAAAATCGATCAAAAATCGATCAAAAATCTTGTACTACATATGGGGCATGATACAATCGACATACAATTTTATACAGACTTAAAAATTGATCGTTTTAAGTTGATTGATTGAAAATCTGACCCGTGTATGGCCTGCTTTACTTACCCACCAGAAGTGATTAAATGGCCTAGCCCATATAAAGCAGGCGTCCACACCAAAGACAGAAACCTCCAACCTCAAATAGTACACCTAAACACATACAGTGCTGCTTGAAAGTATGTGAACCCCTCAAGTGGTGTAGATTGTTTCTGTTGTTAAACCAATGATGGTGCATTCTATCATCACCCAGTGTTTATGCATGAAAGTCAGAATCCTGGTCATCAATTGCAGGTGACTTTGGTTAGTAGGTTTTTGTTTTTAAAGTGCAAAAACTACAGAACATGGACTTAGTGTATGTGCAAAAAGTAAGGAACCTTCCAGCTGCATTGTTAAGTCGAGCAGGGAAAAAAGACGAGGTGAAACACATGTTGGGTGATTAATCAATTCCTAAGGCCCCATTTACACGGGGCGGATTCCGGCCGGATGCCGGGACGACGATTCCGGGCGCGTGATGCATCTTTGTGAAGCTCCCCACGATCGTGCCGGATGCGTGTGCAGACCCACCTTGTTCCGATCGATCACGTCCGATTGAATCAGGGCTCAGAATCGGATCCGACAGAGAACACCAAAACAGTGTTGGTCTTTTTGATCCGATTCTGCACAGATCAGGGGAGAGTTGCCATTGGGAGGTGGACAATCGGACACGGAATCGTCCCGGAATAGTGAAAATTTCTCTGGTGGTATGCAGCGAATCGGATACTCTATTGGCCCCCGCCGATCGATACACCTCGATTCCCGCAGAGATCGACGGAATCGATCGGATAGGCTGGATCGAGCGGCCATGGATATCCGAAAGTGTTATGGCTAGCTTTAAGCAGACCATGAAATGAGACATCCTGGAAAATGTTTGTGGCCCTTGCACTATTGATTAAAAGAGAGAGGAAACCAACTGAAACCACTGTGGTCCCCATAAAATCACAATGCCCAGAGCAAAGGAGATATCGAGCGACATGAGAAGAGGGTAGTGACAGCCCATCAGTCTGGGAAAGGCTATAAGACCATCTCAAAAGATTCACAGCTCCATCCATCCAGGTACGACAGATAATTGACAAATGGTGGAGGGCCTTCAACATGACAGAACTTTGCCTTAGAAGTGAGAACGCCCATTCAAAAATCACCCAGAAGCACCGAAAAAAAATAAACCAGGTTGAAAGGCCAAACACACACATCACCTCTAGATGAGGTGCAGGGCCTCTATGGCAGCACTGGGACAAATGTGCAGCGGTCTACAATCAGACGAAAATTGAATAGCCAGACATCCATGGGGAGGGTTGCTAGAAGAAGCCTCTGCTCAAAAATCCACCAAAAAAATGCCCGTTTCAACTTGCCCCCAAGAGCACTGGACAAACCAGAGTCCGTCTGGAAAGTCCATGCTCTGGAACAACGAGGTCCAAAATAGAATTTTTGGTCACAATCACTAACGACATGGTTGGAGAAAAAATAACACGGCATATGAAGCAAAGAACCTCCTCCCACCGTTGACGTATGCGGGGAAGGTGGAATTGGAAGGAAATGTGAAGTCTGGGGCTGCTTTTTGCTGCTGGCAGGGACGGATCCATATTGGCGATTAAGTTTAAATCAATTTAATCAATAAAAACAATTGGTGCACATAAAATTGGTCCTTGAGTTCAGAAGATTTATATTCTGCAAAAGGAACCATCAGCTTCTGTACAAAAGAAAAGAATGGACAGGTTCAGAGTAGAATTATTATATTGAAATATTTAATGAAAGCAGTCCAGGGTAGTTGCTACTCTAAAAATGTTTTTTTAGTGTGAGTGTCGACCTGGAAATAGCGTTGCTTCTAATGTCAGACAAAATAGAAACCCACATATGACAGAAACAGCCCCCCCCCCCCCCCGATATTTGGGGGAACTGTTTTTTCTGTAGGCATACAATTTTTAAGTAACCGCCTTGACATAACCTCTGCTGTAGCCAAGTGGTTCTTGTCTTCTTATGGTAGAAGGTTGCTCACTTACTGGTTGCTGGTTGGTCTGTAGTAATGAAATGGCTGCAATGAATGTTTGGCTGAGTTTTTGTGGGTACATAAACATTCTAATTGATTGTCTATGGTGTGGCTGCTGGAAAGCTGCTGTGACTTATCTCAGAGCATAAGCCATTTAGAGCAGAGGTGATGCAACTGAGTGATATGGAGGCCAACAAGTGCGGCCCCGGCGCACTAAAGGGCCGAACATCACATTCATTCTTAGACTGGGAAAAGCATTTTATAATGACCGAAAGCCATAGCTAGAAGACGTTTATTAAATTTGTTTAAAATGATTTTTTCTAGCCATAGGGAACAATTGTTAGTATGGTTACTGCACATTTTGTGGTCATATACATTAATCAAGGTTATTACCCCTCTACTCCAAATACAGCACCAGCACTCTGCTAAAGATAACGCCAAACACATTGAATTTGGCGAGATAATTGCACGTCTCTCCTTCCCATCTGCCTATTATTATATTATTATTAACATTTATTTATATAGCGCCAGCATATACGCAGGCGCTTGAACAATACATGGAGTGGGATACAACACAATTAGAACAACAGGTAAGGATATGATCACCAGGAGGAGCCAGAGGACCCTGCTGGACCAGGGATCTTACATCTAATAGGTTGGGGAACAAGTAACAATTAGGTGGGGGGATGGGACTGGCATGGTGGTGATGTTAGCAATGAGAAGCATGGGTAGGAGAGCGCTTGAAGAGGTGGAAAGGTAGGGCAAGTCTGAGGGGCGAGGGAGGGAGTCCAGAGAGCAGGAGGAGCGGCCTAGAGAAGTCTTGGAGCCTTGCATGTGATGAGGTTATGAGTGGGGATGTCTTAGAGGTCACTAGAGGAGCAGAGGGGCGGTTAGGGGTGTATTTGTGTAACAGGTTGGAGATGTAAGGAGGGGGACAGGAGTTGTGGGGGGACCAGTTAGGGGTATATTAGTACCAGGTTGCGAGAATGTATAGATTGTAAGGAGGACGGAGGGGTAGGGGACCAGTTAGGCGGTATCTTTATGTACCAGGTGGAGATGTAAGGAGGACAGGAGGTTGTGGGGCGACGTTAGGGGGTGTTATTTATGTACCAGGTTGGAGAGTTTGTGTAAGGCGGACAGAGGTGGGGGGACAGGTAGGGGTATATTTATGTACAGGTTGGAGGTTGTAAGGAGGAAAAGGACGGGCGTTTGTTCGGGACGGTAGGGGTATATTTAGGTACCAGGTTGGAGATTTGTAAAGAGGACAGGAGTGTTAGTTGTGGGGGGGACCATTAGGGGAGATTTATGTACACCAGGGGTGGAGATTAAGGAGACGGAAGGTGTGGGGGCAGTTAGGGGTATTGTTACCAGGTTGAGATGTAAGGAGGACAGGAGGTGTGGGGGAAGTTAGGGTGTTGTGTGTACAGGTTGGAGAGTGAGGACAGGAGGTGTGGGGGGCAGTTAGGGGTGTATTTGTGTACCAGGTTGGAGATGTAACGGACAGGAGGTGTGGAGTGATTTAAAAGCAAGGCACAGAACTTTAAATTTAATTCTCATGCCATGAACACATTTGTATAATCTAAGGTGGTGTTGGAAACAAGGGGTCCAGTTCTACTGTGATCCAGCACCATTTAATGGAGGTGTGGGCACAAAACATCATTTATGTAGGTAGGTTTTTCCAATGTCAAAGTAAAAGTGCTCACAAGTAACCTTTAATGATCATTTAAAGCTCACCCTGAGGCAATCCAGCTTTTTGAAGAGTAGTCCTGGTTCAGAGAAGCACTTTCTTCAAGTTATTGTTATGGTCAATGGAGTCAATGATGGATATAATAATCATGAGATGGATAGCGATGGAGTAACAAGGAGCAGGATTATAGAATAAACCTGATCTTAGAGGTTATTCTGCAGAGTTGATCTAAAGTTCTCCTCTCTCTCTCTCTCTCTTTGGTCCTAAGAGATTCTTCTGCTGGAGGATGTCCAGAGAAAATGATTTATCTCACTGCAGAAATCCCAGCAGGCGGCTGCTTTTCACTTCTCCCATCTCTCACTAGAAGCGACTTGAGGGCAGCACGTCAGAAGGATGGGCTGTGGAAATGCAGAGGGCTCAGCCACCCCCCACACTGCACTGCAGCTCTGAGTGTTTCGCTGCAAGATGCAGAAGTGGAGAATAGTGAGGAGCATGTGGCAGCCGCATGTCCTCTGCTAAACTATTGCTGGAATGGGAGTTTGTAGACGCAGCACGCTGCTTCAGTGGTTAGTAAGGTCACCCATAGGCTATGAGGCACCCTGGGCAAAATACCAGTAGGGTCCTTTATCACCTCTATGGAAAAGAGAAATGTGTTTCCTGACCAGTAACGGGACTCCTTCCTGAGCGAATCATAAGGAGCTTCTTCTGGTCTTAAAAAGGTTCTCTATGAATGTGTTATTTTTCAGTTGAAATAGAGGGTTTCTTATATTCTTTTCTAATTAATTGTCTATATAATTATTTATATCTTAAGTAGCAATGCCTGTAAGACACAATATGCATTTATGTTTGCAATGCATTGCACCAAAAAAAAGGGAGAGCAAATATTGTATATAGTGTAATTATACTCTGTATACTACGGAGCTCTGCACAGGTTTTAGAAACACTTTAGTGATGGGAAAGCTCTCTAAAATGCAGAAGTGTGAATGACCTCTAACTTGGAACTTGTGTCCTTGGGTCTGAGTTAAGGTGGCCATACACGGGGCGATTTCCCACACGATTCCTGGCCGATCGATCACCGGGCGCGTGCACGCCGATCGATCGAAGAGGAATCGAGTGCAGCCCACCTTGACCGATCGACCCCGCCCGATCAACTTGGCCCCCAAATCGGATCGGCCAGAGAACCAACCTGTCAGTATTTTCTGATCGATCAAGGGGAGTTGACATTTGTGAAGCGATTGACTGATAACAGAATCGTCCAGAAGTCGGTGGCCTAATGCCATACACATGCCGAGCTGGAGCGATATCGCCCTCCGATATCGCTCCGGGAGGCTAACGTGATGACGTCATCACGTTGGCCTCCCATTGCATTCTGGGGCCCCACAATCGGCCAGGCACCCTTTGTGTGCCGGACATAAGCAGCGATGGAGACGCCGTCTTCATTGCTGCTTATGGCATCGGCTCCCATCGGCCAGAGATTTTCCGACATGTCGCATCTCTGGCCGGCCGAGAAGTGGGGCGACAGGGATCTGTCGCCCCATGTGGGGACATGCCGATAAACGGCCGGATTTTAACCTGACCGACGACGAGAGCGCGCACGCCAGTCGGTCAGATTAAAATCCGGCCGTTTATTGGCATGTGTATGGCCAGCATTAGGTGGTAGGCACAGACTTGATTGGGCGATCGATCGACGCCTGTGGCTTCACCGGAATCGATCAGATGGGCGATCGATCGCTCACAAGTCGACACATGTATGGCTAGTTTTAAAAAGAAAAAACATCTTTCTTTAACCCCCCTAGCGATACACCCAAAGCCAGTACGGGCGCAGTTTAATCGTGAAACCGCCGTCTCTTCATGTGCCTGCAGCATTTCTACAGAGCAGGGGCACACAGAGCCTTTGTGCCCCCCATGTCTTCAGCGTCATCAGTGACCCTGAAGTGGGCGACGTCATAGACCTCCATGTTAATGGAGGGGACCTCGCGTTTGTCCCCACACTGCCGGCGTCTAATTGACACTGGTGGTGTGTAGAGGGCCGGGGGAGAGCCGGCAATCATGGCGGAGTACACGCAATTGCCTGGGAAATGGCTTTTCTTGCCATAAAAAATGGCGCGAAAAGCCCATAAGGCTAGGGAGGTTAAGATAAATGCTACATGCTTTTAATATCAGTTAAAAGGAAATCTGGGTTTTAGCGTATTTTTCGCAATATAAGACGCACCAAATGTTTTGAAGAGAAAATTAGGGGGTAAAAACAGAGACAGCTATTTAGATATCAAGTGAATATACAGGATGTTCCAGCATTAGAAGGCAGGATTGGACCACGCAGTATTCACTCTATATTCCTCCAGCCAATAGGCCACCGCCAGGAGGGAGGTCTTTGCTGCAGCAGAGTGTGCAGGGCTGAAACTTTACCATGTGTCTATACCCAACAGTTCTCTGAACACACTGACCAACTTATGGAGAGAAACAATCTGGCACTGAACAAATTACCCATGAGCAGCTAGTTACATATGAGAAAAGTCTTTGTCACAAAATGTATTTATTGTAATGCAGAATATTCATGTAAATACACAACCCGTGCTGTCTAATTGTAAAACGTATCTTCATACGTTGGTCAGTGTGTTCAGAGAATGGCTACTGCTAGTGCTAATGCAGATAAGATCTCCTTCTTGGCAGTGGCTTTTTGGCTTGGCTGGAGGGAATGGAACAAATTTCTGCCTCCTGGGATGCATAGCTATGGCTCCCAGGATGGTTGGGACTATAAGACGCAGGGACACTTTCCCATTGCTTTTAATGGTAAAAAGTCCGAAAAATACAGTAGCTGCATTTAACCTGACGTTGGATCTCCTTCTGACATATATTTGTATCCACATGCTTCTTTTTTATTCAATTTTAAACACAAACAAATATTTGTCTTCACAGGCCCTATATTAATGCCATAGAGATGATCAAATTGTTTTTCAGATATTCAACAATTTCGAGTTAATTGCAAAGCCCCTGAACATGGTATCAAACTTGCTGGAGATGTAGAGAAGGGTTGGGGGGACATTGCTGGAGATGTAGAGAAGGGTTGGGGGAACATTTGAAAGAAAAAGTATGTCTCTAACACAAATAGTTTTTGCACAAATGAAGTTCAAAGTCAAGTCAAAATGTCGAAAATTCGGAAAAAAATTGGAAATTCGACTTTAATTTTGAACTTAATTTATTCAAAGCCAAGGCTTCAAACTGTCAAATGTTCCCCCAACCCTTCCCTATATCTCCAGTAGTGATGGCCGAACATCGGCCTGGACTGTCCGCGAACGGGTGGGTCGGACTTTTAAAGAAGTTCGCCGTCCGCCTGTTCGCGGACACATTCAAATTTCCCGCCTCTAGGCGGGGAATTTGAATTGGAAAAACCGGATGTGACGTCACTGACCCTGGAACGCATAGTTCCTGGGTAAGGGAGCCGGATGTAACGTCACTGACCCTGGAACGCATCCTGGAACGCATAGTTCCTGGTTGCGGGAACCGGATGTGACGTCACTGCTCCGAGCCGGAATTTTCACTAGGAGACCGGCTTCATGCCCGGTCTTCTAGTGAAAAGATTCTTCCTCCGGCACGTCACACAGGTTCTGATCCTGCCGGAGGAAGAATAGAGATCTTCTTCTCGCCGGCGAACGGGGCGGGTCGGAGTGAGTCCATGTTCGCCACCGAACTGTCCACCTTGCGGGCAGTTCGGCCATCACTGATCTCCAGCAAGTTTGGTGATGATACCATGATTAGGGGCTTTGCAATCAGCTCTGAAAGTTAGCAAGTCGAATATTTCAAGCATCTCTAGCCCTTACTATAGGTTCCAGGAAAGCCCGGCAAAGCAGAGAGAGAAGCAGGAGGGAATAAGCAGACTCTGCAACCTAAAAAATGTACTCCAGGCAGATATAAAAGATTAATGCCGTCATCATTAATATATAATTAAACATATTTTTGTAAGTACCTGAATTTGATGTGGTATTTACAGCAAAGCTCAGACTGTGGTGTGGGAGGCCATACATTGTATTGTCGTCTCCTTAACAAGAAACACGCTGATTCTCGTTTCACTGCCCATTCACAGGGTGGGGGACCAGTCAGAGCTGTGTACATTTCCCTTATATGTATTTCATCTGTGGGTTAGCTGTTGGTCCGGAGATATCTTTGATGTTAGTTGGTGTAAAAACACACTGCCTCCCATAAATGCTAAAGTTAAGCTAGCCATACATGGTTCAATTGACATCAAATCGATCATCAATTCGATCAAAG
>CM070042.1:4817252-4847897 GCA_036250615.1 Ptychadena robeensis | reverse complement strand
GGGCGCACTTGGGCAGCTCAGCCTCTGCCTCAGCTCAGCCTTGTCCCGGTCCTGGTTAAGATAAGCCAGTAAATCTCAAAACTAGATGAACAGTAAAATAAATTGGCAGATAAAACAGGCCCCATGTACGTTATTCTTATGTGTATCTTACAGCCTGGAGTGGAGCTTAAACTGTGACTCCTACAGTGACGGCTACATTGTACGGCATGGCATACCAGCATCATGATTAATAAGGCCATGCTGAAAAATCCCTAGATCCTTCAATCCACAACCAGAGGACACCTTCTCTACTCCCAAAGCTTTTCCATAAGATGACAGTGAGGGATGGTCCTCTCTGTATGGGAAGAACCATTTTCACACAAAAAAAACTGAATAGAAACAAGGAAGCTACCACTAACAAAGCATTGCAGGCCCAGAAATGACTGTGGCTTCAAACAGATCATTGCCTTGCCAATAAAAAGAAGTGATAGGATTCAGTCAGTGATATAATCAGAAGGCTTTATAGTCGGGATGCAGTAAAACCGCACTAAGCAATGAAATCAGGGCATTTAAAGGACTTTCATTGTCTAAAGGAGCATGATACGCAGCTATGGTTCTCAGTGTTATGAAGCTCTAAAGGCTGCCATACACAGCACGGATTCGTGCCGGATTCCGGCGCGATGGATTCCGGGCGCGTGCACGCGGATCCATCGTGCCGGAATCCTCTGCAGCCCACCTTGCCCGTCCGACCGCATCCGATGGATCGGGGGCACAGAATCGGATCCGAGGAAGAACCAACCTGTTGGTCTTTTCGGGTCCGATTCTGCTCTGATCAGGGGGCGTTGCGGTCAGGGAGCCGATCCATCGGACACGGATCCGGCCGTGCAAGGTGGGCTGGCACGATCGGATTCCCTAATTGGCTGATCATTCTCACCTGTGGATGCCGGCGGAATCGCCGGAATCCATCGGTGCTGAATCGATCAGCCAGGGAATCCGTGCAGTGTATGGCTAGCTAAAGATCTCATTTTTTTAAGCTGACTAGTATACACAAATCTAATTAAAAAACAATTGATTTGAATGGTTAAGGTGATAACCGTATCAGCGAATAAGTGCCAACAAATTACAATTACAAAGAAAATGAGGTGGGTCACGAGGACCTCTCCTCACGGTGTGCACCCAGGATCAATGCTGGATACCCAGCGAGTGATCCGACCAAGGGACTTTTAAGCGGCATAAAAGTATGAAAAACAGATATTTTTTTCACAACAAGGTAATAAATGATGACATATAGAATCAGTAAACATAAAGGTATAAGCCCAAAACAAGGGGCTAACGTTACTGTTGGCTGGTCTCAACACGTTTTGCGACTAGGTGTCGCTTCATCAGGAGACAATATAGTAACGATTTATCGTTACTATATTGTCTCCTGATGAAGCGACGTGAGGAGAGGTCCTCGTGACCCACCTCCTTTTCTTTGTAATTGATTTGAACCCTGTGCTGTTATTGTGAACACTGTTTGCAGTTATTTCAAGCAGGCAGTATCTCATGGTTTCAAAAGAACCTTAATGAACACTAGTGATGAGCGGCATAGGCAACATTCGTATTCGCGGCATGCCGCAAATTTTTGGGAAAACATTCGGAAAATATTCGCATTCAGCAATATTCTTCTTATTGCGAATATCGGCAGTTTGATGCGAATTTCGCGAATTTTATATATTTGCGAATATATGTTAAACTTGCATTGAGGGGCGTGTTGAAAAAAAAATTTGGACGCCATCTAAGTGATTTTCGCGAATTTTCTAAAGTGATTTTCGCAATATTCCGAATATTCGCATCACCCCAATATTGGATTTAAAAACTGTTGATGGTCGCAGGGAGTGTTGCTAAGCTCTTGTTGCAGCCTTCCCATTCGTCCACTTGCATTGAGAGGCGTGTGTAATGGAAAAAAAAATACCGAATATCCGGAATTGCGAATATTCGGCAATATATTCACCATCTTCGCGAATTTCCGAATTGCCGATATTCGCGATTAATATTCGGAATCCGAATATTCGTGATCATCACTAATGAACACACACACATACGGAATTTCTGATTCAGAAGACAAGAAGACCACCCTTAGGGCTTGTTTCCACTGCATCTTTTTCACGCAGTGGAAACAAGCCCCTTTAGACCTACAAAAAGTCCACTAATGTGCTTTAAAGTGGAACTCCAGCATTACGTTTAGTCTCCTTTCATTCAATGCATTTCAGTTCTTTAAATCAGCATTACCTGTGGCATTCAATGCATTTTAGTTATTTCAGCATAAACTGTTATTGTTAAATAGAAGAAAACATCTAATGGTATTAGTATCCAGAGTTGCAGTCAATCATAGAGTGTGCCGCCCTTGAATAATAACTTAGAAATATTACCCTACTTCCCAGATTGAAGGTCCTGGGTGACCAGCTATAAAAGGTTTAAAGGCACATGGGAGAGTCAAAAAAATATTTTGGTGTTTAGGTTAAAACGGGTCTTTATTACAAACGAGGACCTAAGTCAATTACTCAGTGTCAGAGTTAAAATTACAATAGTGTACATAAATGTATACAATTATAAAATTGTTGGATATAGCCACCAGTCACATATATAGCGGTTTGCACATACAGTGTTTATTGTGGTTGGACACTTTTGGTGATTCCACTTTGTGCTCCGACGCGTTTTGTCCCGAAATAGGGACTCTTCAGGGAGAGTGGATCACTACAAGCTAAGCAAACATAAGTCATTTACATTGTTAGACAAAGCTACAAAGGTAATTCCTATCCCAACGTAATAGCAGTCTAATTGTGATATAGAATTCTACGATTTTGTCTATATATCCAGCGAGTGAACCTCCTATTTTTTTTTTACAAAATCAATATCTCCAGATTTATAGGGGATTCTTGTTTTATTCAAACCGGAAAGATCTCAAAATTATAACATGTATTCTCCCCACTTTCTAGATTGTTCAACTTCTAGTTACCACTGGAACACCTTGTTTGTTTAGGCTACTTTAACAGATAATAAGAACCCTCATCGACTATTACCTTTCCTGAAGAAGCCCATACTGTGATATATAGGGGCGAAACGCGTTGAAAGAATACGACACAATCGATGTCTGGTATCAAATGTATTGTACAGCACTGCGTGCACCTTGTTTTTAACCTTTAATTGTATGTCAAGGGGAAACTATTACCCCACTATTTTTTAAAATGGATGTTTAATTGTATCATTAAAATATGTAGTTTTAATCAAAGTATGTTGTAAGGGGTATTATTCTCCAGCTCCCAGAGTATGAGGGTACCCAACCTAATCTATACTCTTTTCCCCTTGGCCTATACACCAAGGAATGGTAAGGGTATAAACAAAAACATGGTTCTACTCTAATTGTTATATCTTGTTCTTGTTTGCCATTCCTTGCTTGCAATCAACACTGTATGTGCAAACCGCTATATATGTGACTGGTGGCTATATCCAACAATTTTATAATTATATAAATTTATGTAGACTACTGTAATTTTAACTCTGCCATGAGTAATTGACTTAGGTCCTCGTTTGTAATAAAGACCCGTTTTAACCTAAACACCAAAATATTTTTTTGACTCTCCCATGTGCCTTTAAACCTTTTATAGCTGGTCACCCAGGACCTTCAATCTGGGAAGTAGGGTAATATTTCTGTGGTTGTTAAATACTTATCCCAAGACCCAATATAGACAACAGCTTCTGAGAGAAGTACTGATGCAGGGTTCTGTAAAGTTTCCCCCACCAGTCATGATATCTCTGCATTCTATAGAGAAACACAAATACCTACTCATGGCATCCTTGGGTTTCAAATAGAGATACACTGATTGCAAATGTCTTGGCCGATTGCGATTTTACAGTAAAGGCCCCCATACACGTGTCGGATTCCCACCGGATTCCGGCACGATCGATTCCGGGCGCGTGCACGCGGAACGATCGTGCCGGAATCGCATGCAGCCCACCTTGTCCAATCGATCAGGTCCGATCGTTCAGGGGCTCAGAATCGGATCCGACAGAGAACCAACATGTTGGTTCCATCAGATTGATTCTGCACAGATCAGGGGGAGTTGCCATTTGGGAGGTGGACAATCGGACACGGAATCGTCCCGGAATCCGTTGGACAAGGTGGTATGCAGCGATGGATACTCTTAATTGGCCGATTGATCACACCTGCGATTCCCGGCAGAATCGCCGGAATCGATCGGGGGAGTGATCTATTGCCCATGGAATCCGACACGTGTATGGCTAGCTTAAGTGTGACCTGCCGATTATGATTTTTTTTTTTTTTAAAGAACTGTAATAAAAGTATATGACATTTATATATATTTTATGATAAATTATTAAACAGTACAGGATCGAACACTGTAACTTTGAAAATTCATATCACCAAAACCTTTAATAGTAAAATCATGAAACTTTCAGTGTCAGTAATGTACCCCTACTGCTACTAACATTCCGAGTTTCACCCCTCTATCTACAACACTTACATGTAACATATAAGCTAAAATACAGCTATCAAATAATGCTCAGCTAAAGGGGTGAAACTCGGGTGTAAGCAGTAGTAGGGGTACATTACTGACCCTGAACGTTTCATTATATTGAATGCTATTAAAGGTTTTGTGATATGAGTGTTAAAATTAAGTGTTAAGCAGCCCATACACAGGTCAGATTTTCAATCAATCAACTTAAAACAATCAATTTTTAAGTCTGTATAAAATTGTATGTCGATTGTATCATGCCCCATATGTAGTACAAGATTTTTGATCGATTTTTGATCGATTTTTTTTTCACTCGACATAATAATCGATCCAAAATAGTCCGATTGAAATTTCAATCAGAAGTGAGATAGAATAGGTAGAAAAAAAATCGATCAAAAATTGGTTGACCACACTTTTCAATCCAATTTTCAATCGACTATATATACTATATTACCATTTTGGTTTGGTTTCACTTTCTCCAGCATTGTTTGTCACAGTACAGCTGCAGATGGGGAGGTGGGAGGCAGAAGGCTGTGTGTGAGGAGCATATCGGCAGCCATAAGCTTGACCGGACGGTCACTGATCTGGGCTAGTCATACAATAAAATGGCCAATCACTAGCCGGTCAATCGGTGCATCTCTAGTTTCAAACAGGGTATGTAATGTCAAAAGGAGTCAAAGGAACTAGAAAGTCAAAATGTGAGGAGCCTAATTTTCATTTTTTGGGGGAACCCCCCCCCCCCCAAAGCCCCCCAACAATCCCCAAGATACAAAACTTCCAGCTTAAAGTCCCCCACTAACACCTTTAGATTTTCGTCCATACAATTTCCATGAGCTACACCTACCAACCACACTAGGTGCTTAGTTATGAGTGACCTCCCATGATGAGATACATAGTGATTGGAACAGTATATATCAACTGCTATGTGTAGTGCCTGGGGCCTTGCCCCTGATGAGCAATACCATCAGTGATTCGGGCATTGGGTAGATATCATCGACTATGTAGTGATCGGGGTCCTCCCTGATAGAAAGTACATAGTGTATTGGCAATTTGGTATATACTCAATGCTATGGTCAGTGCCAGGTCCTCCTCGATACAGATGCATAGTGTAATTGGAAGGTATTATATCACTGGTATCGTCAGTGCCGGGCCCTGCCCTGATAGAATATTCATAGTGGTTTGGACCAGGTTTATATATCATGCTATGTAGTGCCGGGTCTGACCCTGATAGAATACATATTGATTGGAAGATATATATCACTGGATGTAGTGCGCGGGTCCTCCCTGATAGAAATCACATAGTGATTGGAAGATATCATCTCACTCCGCTATGTAGTGCCGTAGGTCATTATTCCTGATAGCAACACCCTTAGGTGATGGAAGGCTATATATCCACTGTATGAGTGCTAGGTCCTCCTGATAGCATACTAGTGATTGGAATAGGTTTATATATCACCTGCGCATAGTAGTGCGCGGTCGACTCCATGCTATAGACTATCATAGTTGATTCGCCGAAGAGTATATACTACTGCCTATGTATTGCCGTGGTCCTCCCCTGATAGAAGTACATAGTGATTGGAAGGTGTATATCACTGCTAGTGTAGTGCTGGGTCCTCGTCTGGCTAGAATCAACATTAGTGATTGAGAAGGATAATATCAACTGCTATTGTAGTGCTCTGGGTCCTCCCTGATGACGAATTACATAGTGGATTGGGAAGCGGTATCATATCACTTGTCTATGTAGATGCACGGGTCCTCCCTGTCTAGAATACATAGTGGATTGGAAGGGTAGCATATCACTGCTATGTAGTGCTGGTCGTCCTCTCTACTGCATAGAATACATAGTGATTGGAATTTCGGTCAGGTATATCACATGCTATGGTAGTTGCTGAGTCCTCACATCTGATAGAATACATAGTGATTGGAAGGTATATATCACATGCTTATGTAGGGCTGGGTCCTCCCTGCATAGACTTGTACCCATCGAGTGAATTTGGCAAGCGTATATATCACTGCGTATGTGAGTGCATGGGTCTCATCCCATGATAGATTACATAGTGATTGGAAGGTATATAGTCACTTGCTATGTCAGTGCAGGGCGGGTCCCAATCCCTGATAGGAATACATAGTGATTGGAAGGTGTAGAGAAGGTCCTCATATTAATGTCCTGGTTTGGTAGAAACGAACAGAGTTGGTGTCTACGAGACAATCTGTCATTGGTAATTGTATGAGGTGTATGGGGTGGGGGCTTGTTCTTAAGGGTTGTAGCTTAGCTCTTCAGATAAACTTACATCTTGTTGCACTGCTATGGGCTCTATGATGTGTTACGTCCTTAAACTGGTCTTCTATCACTTTTATGTCTGCTATGTTCTCCTAGTGTTGAATCCCTAAAGAACCACAGAAACTTCAGAAGACAGAGAATTGTGAACTGTGTTGACATAAGTGCTGGACCAATCTCAAATCAGACAGCAAATGAAGTTGTGAAGAGTGAACAATTGCTAAATATCAGTAGATTCCAGTAGTAAAATCTTGCACATTTTACCTGCCTCATCTCTGTCTGCACGGGAAATTCTCCCTAGTCTCCATTTGAAACAGCATGTCTTCTCTGGGACCCCTTGACAATCGCATCTGGGTGTATGTCCCAAATTTAATTTGGTTGGATTGGAAAGGACGGATGAGGAACCTTCACAGGGAGACTGAGCGAGGAATTGCTGGTTCGGGAATCAGAACAATTTTGAAAATCATCATTTGCAGTCGCCCTCCCTATACACTATAGTGCACAAAGAGAAAGCCATGTAACGGATACCACACGTCCACTAATGTGAACTGCAACAAAGCCTCTGCTCTTAGATGGTATGTCAGGGATGGTCTAAGTGTTCTCATTCTATATTAGGACCGCTATGAGCTGGATGTTACCCCCAAAAGGCACTGGTGTTGGGTCTGTGTCCTCTAAAGCCGCACGGCAGCCATGTGCTATACAAGAGTGTAGCCACCAAAGCTAATTGCAATACATTGCTTAACATCCTTTCTGTCTGGTCCCCTTGTGAACACTAGGTATGTATCAAGAGAAATAAGGACAAGACACGAACCTTTATGCACAAAAAAACTGATCTCTGCATGATTAAGCTCATTACACTCAGTGTTTCTACATGACTCTGATAATGATAACCTCCCTGGCGCTTCACGGAGGTGCAGATTCTGTACAAACGTGCTACAGTGTTTTGCCTTTCCGCCCCCATCGGCGTCACGGTGACGCCGATGGGGGATCTGAAATTGCTTTGTGTGCATAAGCTTTGAAGAAAATGCTGCAGGAACACAGAGAGCCAGCGGTTGCGGCCTGATCCGGCACGGGCGCAGTTTGATTACGATCAGGACTGCGCCAGTACTTGACTCAGGTGGGCGCGTTATTTTTGCAAATTGTCACCAAGCGGATTCCCCGAATGGCGCATGGATCATCGCAAAATCGGCCACAGAATTAAGCGCATGGCCGCTTTCGAGGTACAGAAAAAAAAAAAATTTTGTTTTTTTTTTTTTGTTAGAAGTGTTACACTTGTTTTCTTTTGATTTGATTGGATAAAACATTTATCCACTCCAATCAAAAAAAAAAACTGAAAACAAAAACAAAAAAATCTAAGAAAAAAAAAAACGTTTCTGTACCTTAATCTCCCGCCGCCGGATGACGTCATAGGCAGACGAGAGCTGTCACGGAGATAGCCGGATAGCCGGAACCTCGGCTATTTAGGAACGGCTCGAGTGCACCCGAAGATGCGCCCACTATCAGGAACGCTCAGCGCGAGGTTTATGATACGGGGACAACTTTGAGATGGATTATAGAAAGACATTTCTATAATCCAGATCAAAAGAAAAAAAAAAAAGATTTTAAAAAAGACCGGCGACGGGTCCGCCTCCGTGACGTCACACGTCACTCCGGGACCCGAGAAAGAAGCCGGTGATGGACGGGGAAGAATGGGGGCGACGGAGCAGGTGAGCTCCCACGATGTGCCCGAACACAGTTCGGTCGATAGGTGCAGTGTGCCTTTGCCCGAACTGGGTTTGGGCATATCGCTAGGGAGGTTAAATGCTTTTGTCAGTACATTGTCCATTCCTCAAGCAGTTTTTTTCTGCCTTAGACAATTTGAAGCAGCATTAGATGCCCAAAATTGGGGCTCCATTTGTTGTGTACTGTGACTAAAACCATAGACACCTTTTCTAAACAAAGCTGGTGAAATTACTCTTTTTTTAGAATGAACATGAAAATAACAAGACTCACAGATGGTAGATGTGGCCAGTAGCCTCATGATAGGAACTTTACAGTAGATGGCAAAAACATATCTGAGTCAATATTCAGAGATTCACAACAGTTTTGCCAAAACAAGAAATGTCAAAATCAGGTGAAACAACGTCTCTTATCTGCTCAGACTAACACCATAGGGGAAAGGCTAATATTTGGAGTGGATCTGTAAAGGCTGCCATACTGGGCACGGATTCGTGCCGGATTCTGGCGCGATGGATTCCGGGCGCGTGCACGCGGATCCATCGTGCCGGAATCCCCTGCAGCCCACCTTGCCCGTCCGATCGCATCCAATGGATCAGGGGCACAGAATCGGATCCGAGGAAGAACCAACCTGTTGGTCCTTTCGGTCCGATTCTGCTCTGATCAGGGGGCGTTGCGGTCCGGGAGGCGAGCCATCGGACACGGATCCCTCCTGGATCCGGCCGTACAAGGTGGGCTGCCATGATCGGATTCCCTAAGTGGCTGATCGTTCTCACCTGTGGATGCCGGCGGAATCGCCGGAATCCATCGGGTGCTGAATCGATCAGCCAGGGAATTTGTGCCGTGTATGGCTAGCTTAAGTATCCCTTCACAGTGTTGGTGGTGAAATATGGGAATATTTGGATATTAAAACAACCTACACCTACATAAATATAGTGGAACCAGAGGGGGGGTATAGTGGGTGCCAACATCTCTAATAGGGTACGACCTACGGGTATAACCTACCTTGGACTTGATATGGAAGAGTTTACTATGGAAGCGTCAATTGTTTTTATTTATGTGGAATTGTAATGGATGGGATTTTTTATGCCCGATGTATATGTCTCGGTGCCTGCCAATAAATTATATTGTTTATTTATTCACATCCGTGCTATTGATATCTGTGCCGTGAAAGTCTCAGGGACTAGCCACCCCGCAATCGATCCTATATATGTTTTAGTTAGAACCTACACCTACCACTTATTTACGTTATCTTGAAGTCAGCAAAAATGCCAGTGGCTCTTAATATTGCAATTTCAACAGGCAATCATACTATTATCTCTATCTCCAGCAAAGAGATTCCTATAGTCCCCCCCCCCCCCCCCCCCCCCCCCCCCCCCCCCCCCCTTGGTCTCTCCCTTAGAACATGGCTATCCTGGTTTCATTAGGTTACCATGGCCTTTGGGTCTGTCATTTTCTAACATTCTCTAATTTAGTTAACATGTTGATATGTCTTCAAAGTAATGACATTAGTTAAGCTGGACATAGACGTTCCAATTCCTGCACGATCCGACCTCCGATCCGATGTCGTTGCGCGCTCCTGCATCCGACAGGACAGTAAATTTTAACCCGATCCCATTAGTTCGGCTGGGGAGGGCTGCCCCCAGCCGAAGTCATGAGCTGCACATAAAGAGTGCCGTCCGATTCTCGGCACTAGCGGGCGGGCGGGATGACGTCATTACGCCGCTCCTAGTGCAGAGAATCGCATAAGGAATAGACGGTAAATCGTACCCTCTATTCCCAGCTTAAGAATGAACTAAGAAAATGTTGTACCTAGAAAAAACAAAAACCAAGAGGGGGATAGAGAGCTATGTATCAACTCTCATCCATCCTCTCCAGAATGGAGGCTCAAACTCCTGGACTTTTAAGGCACATTTTTAGAAATTGATGGTTGATAATATCGTATATATAAGAATTTTTTTAAATACATAAAATAAATAAATACATAATTGTTCAAAATTGATGTCATCACTACATGATTATAGATGTCACATAATACAGAATACACTTGACAATTCGCATAAAAATTGCTGTTACATACAGATAATATTTTACATAAGCAATTGCATCATACTATTGCTGGGCATTATCTTGACGTGTTTCGCCCTATCGGCTTCCTCAGGAGATCCAGCCCTTGGTATAGTCTCTAAATCTATTGGAAATATGTACAAATCACTATTCACCATAAGTTAAAATATTCATATATAAGTATACATGTACACATATATACTTACTCATGTAGGTGTCCTGACACATTGTTTCTATTAATGCTAAGCACCCAAATGCCCCAGAAAAACGTAGAATCCCTGCCCAGATGACATTTATACAGGAAATGCACTTCTGGGCATCTGCATTCCCTACACTGAGGGACCACAAATACACAATCGCGGCCCACTGTTGTTCTCCTGGCTCGAAGTATAAAGGGGTCTTTATTCTAATTTCTAGATCAGTGGCCTAGCGTGAGATGGATCGGTGCAGTGGTGAGGATGGAAGATTTCTGTTTCTCAAGGGGCACCTGAATAGCACTCCGGAAACGTTGACCACCATTCAGCTAATGTGTCGCAGGCTTCATATCTGTTTTTGCTCGCTTGGTAGAGTTTGGTGCGTTTATGTAGATGCATCCAGGGGTGCGGTAAGGCTCCCTTCATCTACAACATGTAGACCTAGGCGCCTCATGCACAGACACCAGTTAACCTCCCTAGCGCTTCTGACAGCACCATCTCGTCCCGCACTTGCTTATGCAGTATTGCAGCTGACGAGATAGAGCCGTCCAGCTAAGCTCAGATTCCCCGGCTGCACGCTCTGCTCTGTGCTGTCCGGGGATCTAAAGCAAGCCGGCTGTGTCACCTCTCTACCAGCCTAATTTGCATATGATTGTGCAAATTGGGATATTCTAATGCAAATTGAGATATCTTCAAAGAGCACACCTGGAATATCACCCCCATTGTCATTCCAGATGTGATCTTTGAAGTTAACCCTTTCAGAGGGTTGCCAAATGCCATTGTATTGGGTACAGTGATAACCACATCCAATACAATTCAAAACAAAATAAAAATGTTGTTATAAACAAACATAAATACTGTTTTGAAATCTTTCACCAAATAAGTATTCAAGAGATTTTATCATTTAAATGATACATTTTATAATTTTTTTTATGTACTTTTTTTTATAATACTTGTGTGTTTCAAACATTATTATAGTCAGGATGTCTATTAGACCCGCGTACGGACAGATTTTTGGAAGTTACAGGCCTACAACACAAAAAAAATTCCATTAGAGTCTATGGTGCACTTTTGGTACAGAAATCTGGACCTTGCAAAAGCGCTAGAGAGGTTAATAGACATATGGCGCATTTTACACCCTACGTCTAGAGACTACATGGATTTTTCTCCCCCTCATCAAACATACTCCCGCATCGACCACTTTTGGATCAGGCATAGGGACGTCACCAGAGCTCTAGATTGCCACATAGGAAACATTACATATTCCAAACACCCTCCAGAATCCATGCGCCTCTCCTTAGGATCTGATACTCCTAAAGTCTGGCAGTCGCGCTTAAATGAATCCCTCCTTCAGGACCCTGCGGTGGTGGCCGATGTGAAACGGGAGCTGGCCCAATATTTTGACTTGAATGCCACAGAGGATGTTAGCCTGTTGACGGTGTGGGAGGACCATAAGCCAGTAATCCATGAGGTGCTCGTTAGACATGGGTCTAGACTGAAGAGGGAACATTTGCAGTCCACGATGGATTTACTTTCCTGCATACCCGTCATAAACAATCCCCTCCGCGGCTCTACTAACTCACCTGCAGGTACTCAGAGATCAATTGCAGTCCCTATACCTAGTCGAAGCTACTGCTGCACTAGCATGCTGCTGACACTCATTCTATGAATACGGGAATAAATGTGGCTGCATGTTAGCGAATACTCTCCGCAAACAACTGGTACATACCTTTACCTCCTGTATTATAGATCCACATGGTAATAGGCATAAAGATTTAGCCAACACTTTTCAGGACTTTTAGTCCAGTTTTTAATAATCTCCATTCATACCGGGACTGGACCCCATAGATATGCACTTGCAGATTCAACTGTTTCCAGAGAATTCCGGTATGCCACAGTTATAAGAGCAAGACAGGGGAATTTTGGAAGGCGCTCTTCCTGGCAATTAAGGCCACAAAACCGGGAAAACCCCCTGGACCGGATGGCTTGACACTGCTGTACTACAGGACTTTCTTTGACACCTTGACACCATGGTTCTTAGAGGCTTATAACTTGTTGCTCCATGGGGGGTCTTTCCCCCCTGACTTTCTTAGAGCTCACATCACCTTATTGCACAAAGAGGGTAAGGACGCCTCTCAGTGTAGTAACTACCATCCAATCTTACTCCTTAATCAAGATTGCACTACACCACTTGCATTGCACCACTGCTGCATAAGATTCATCCAGACCAGGTGGGGTTTACACCCAAACGGGAGGCCAGAGACAATACCACCAAGGTGATCAACTGGATACACCTGGTGAAAATGTATTCCTGGCCGCTAATGCTACTCTCCATGGATGACGGGAAAGCTTTTGATCAACTAAACTGGTACTTTATGCTTCAGAAATGACACCATGTAGGTTTTGGGAAGCAATGCTTGCCTGGATACAGACCCTATATCTTCTTCCCCCGTTCTTAAAATCAACAGCACTCTCTCCAACACATAATATCTCCAATGGCATGAGGCAGGGATGCCCTCTCTCTCCTTTACTATTTATTATCATTCTTGATCCCTTGCTTTGCACAATGAAGGCAGATCCTAACATACAGGGCCTGTTGATTGGTTCCTGTGAGCACAAACTTGCTGCTTATGGTGATGACCTGCTTTTCGCTATCTCTAACACTATGACCTCTCTGCACAACCTTTTCAGGGTTCTGGCAACCTATGGAGCTGTCTCTGATTTTAAGAATAATTTGTCTAGGTCCTCGGCCCTCAACATCAGCTTGCCTCCTGCGGCTGTAGACCACCTACAGCAGGTGTTTAACTTCCCCAGGTCCTTGGGTGCTATCCACTACATGGAGACATGGATCACTGCGGAGACAGCAGAGCTCTACATCAAAAACTACATCAACAACTATTAGCCGTGATCTTAAGGAGTGGGACATTCCGTCATTTACATGGTTTGTCCGTCTAAATATAAAGAACTGTGCGACACATGCTCTCGATGGTTTACACCCTCCTGAACAGTCCACTGGCAGACATGGAACTGCCATTCCTATCCAAATGGGTATAATATACTTACCCAATGGTACAGAACACCTACACGCCTGCATCGCATGTTTCCCACAGTCTCAGAGACGTGTTGGCATTGCCAGTCTGCCCCAGGCTTCACGTTGCACATATTCTGGTCAGGCCCCTTGATCCATCCCTTCTGGACAGCTGGGCAAACTCATCTGAAGCGGTTTACGGACCGGGAGATTTCCAACGATCCCGATCTTCCTACTGCACTGTAATACTATCGCACTTAGGGCCTACAAAAAATATATATTGGTCCACCTGCTGAATGCTGCCAGGGCATGCATCCCTCTGTGCTGGAAGAGAACCCGCCCACCGATGGTGGGCTTATGGTTACGAAAGATCAATGATATTATGTTTATGGAAGATCTCATGTCCACTATTCATCATAATGGCTCCTGCCGACTGTTAAGGTATCGCCCAGTATCCCCTTTCCCCTTCCCCCATTTTTCCTCCTCTTATTCTAGACTCTCCATTCCACTTCCTCTTTCTGTTCTTTTTTTTTCATTTTTGCTTTTCGTTTAGTTTTTTTGGTCCTGTTGGATCTTAGTTTTGGCAAATGGCTTCGCAGGCCTGGCCGTGAGACTCAGGGAACCGTATACCCCTTACATCATTTCCTACTCAGGGATGTGTTTGTTTGGCCTAAGATTTAGTAGGGGTGCCTAAATGTCTTTTATTTGTAATTGAGGCCTGTGTGTGCCTCTCATTTTGATGTACGTTGTCTTTTGTTACAAAACCTCAATAAACGTAAACTGTTATAAAAGAAGCTTTATAGTAAACAAACATTTTATTGAAGACATTGACAAACTAGATGGAGACCATAACAATCATCCTCTAGGCATTGTCTCTACTCATTGATAGTAGAGACAATATGCAGAGGGGAACCAGAGCATCTTGGCTAAATGGGTCAGATATGGAGATCATCTTCTACATACAAAAGATAATGCACTATCCACAGCCAAACTCTGCAGAAGGGTGGAAAGTACCAGTAGTATATTTCTAGAATACAGATGCGGTAGTGACCCGAGAAAGGGCCACATAACTGTGTATACTGCACTGTAATATTTCCCTGTATAGTGCCTGTAAGTTGGTGTGTGTCCCCTTAAGGGTTGCACTGGTTGTGGACAAGTTGCTGGAAGCTGGAGTCATGGCTGGGTGTTTTCCCTCTTCTCTTTCCCTCCAAAAGTAGCTAAGCTAATCTGCCCCGTTACAAGCCTTAACCCAGCTACCCTGGGTCTTGTCTCACCTTTGACAAAAAGGGAAAATGCTCTTTATTGGTTGTGAGCATGCAGTCTGGTATTTTCCCTTCCTTTACTTTTGCTCCTCATATGGTTTCTGATAAGTCTATTAATGAATGAAATTATGAAATGAGATTCCTTCTCAATGGTGTTGCGGACCATACAGCAAAGTAGGTGTTCTCTACAAAGATGCCAAGTATAGCCAATTCTTCTAACCCAGGGAAAATTAAAGCATCTCTGTCCAGAATGGCTGGATTCTAAGCATGGGACTTCTTTCATACCTGACACCTCACACACGATTCTAGCATTTGCAGGTAGTCTAATATCTATTTCAGTTATTAACCTCCCTAGCGCTCTTGCAAGGTCCAGATTTCTGTACCAGAAGCGCACCATAGACTCTAATGGAATCTTTTTTGTGTTGTAGGCTTGTAACTTCCAAAAATCTGTCCATACGTGGGTCTAATAGACATCCTGACTATAATAATGTTTGAAACACACAATTTTTATTAAAAAAAAGTACATTAAAAAAATTATAAAATGTATCATTTGAATGATAAAATCTCTTGAATAATTTGGTATGAAAGATTTCAAAACAGTATTTATGTTTGTTTATATTAAAATTTTTATTACAATTGAAAATTAGTTTTTTGTTTTACTTTGAATTGTATTGGATGTGGTTATCACTGTATCCAATACAATGGCATTTGGCACTCTCTGAAAGGGTTAACTTCAAAGAGCACAGATGACACTGGGGGTGACTTTCCACATGTGGTCTTTGAAGATAGCCCAATTTGCATATGAATGTCCCGCGGACCCCCGGGGGCGGGACATTCATATGCAAATTGAGCTGGAAGAGGGGTGACATGGCGAAGCCAGCTTAGAGCATGTACCCCGGGACAGCACAGAACAGTATGTGCTGCTGCCGGGGGATGTGAGCTTAGCTGGATGGCTCCATCTCGTCAGTTGCAACACTGACATGAAAGTGCAGGACGAGATGCAGCAGTCAGAAGCGCTAGGAAGGTTAATGTGCTTTCAAATTTTGTTTTGAAATGATATAAGCAACACTAAGAAAAGATGAGCAAATTACCCAAGGCTAGCACATTTTCATCAGTGTTTCTAAAGGGAGATCTTACCAAGAAACACCTCTTTTTTTTGCACCTAACAGGAGTGCTCGTCTTGGGATTTTAGTCTTCAAGCAGCATTTGTAATAATCTATATCTATAATCTGTATCTGCATCTAAACTCCCCCTACCACAAGTGTGCAAGTGCTTGTACCTAGAAGCGCCTGGTTGCTTTTTGGGTGGATGTGGTGAGACACACAGAAAGAGTTTAAAGCTAGCCATACATGTGTCGATTCCATGAACGATCGATCACCCATCCGATAGATTCCGGCGATGCCACAGGTGATTGGATGGGCGATCGAGCACCCAATTAAGTCTGTCCCTACCACCTTAGGCCAACGATTCCTGGACGATTCCGTGCCCGATCGACCACTTCACAAATGGCAACTCCCCTTGATGTGTGCTGAATCAATCAGAAAGACCAGCATGTTGGTTCTCTGGCCGGTCTGATTCAGGGGGCCATGTCGATCGGGCGGGGTCGATCGGGCAAGGTGGGCTGCACTCAATTCTTAGCCGATCGATCGGCGTGCACGCGCCCGGTGATCGATCGGCCAGGAATCGTGTGCGGAATCGACCCGTGTATGGCTACCTTAAGACCTGGTCACAATTGATCACTTCTACACTCCATTCAAAACTAAGCACATTTGCCTAAATAAATATACCAAAAGGAACGTGTGGACTGTGGCTGAATAATGTTGTTTTATGGGAAGTCTTTAGTAAGTTCTGCAGCATCAGATATAAGATAAAAATATCTGCAAGTGTTTCCCAGGACAATAAACCCATGCAGTTCCATCCACCCAAAAATCTTTGTGCATGCTGGGAAGTATGCATTTTATGGCATGTATCAAGTGCTCTATTATAAAAAAGGTTTTAGTCAGAGAGGAAACATTTCAGGCAGATGTAGCCAGCAGACAATGCAGCAGCCAGCATCAGCTCAATAACCCACACATCATTTCAGTTTTCATATCCTGACATCACCCTGTACATAGCAAAGGGAGGGGCTCGCCTGGGAAACTATACATTATGTCTTCACTGACTCACATGTCATCGTGAATTTACAGAGAATGCTGCTATTTGTATTTACATCATCTTGTGGTCATCATTTCACAACTTAATGTAAATTAAAACCAAGACTTTCCATAGATACAAGCACACATCACACCTCTGAAGTACCATTCCCTATACAACGAAAGTGAAGACAGTATGACAGTGTAGAGTTATACACTAAAAAAGAGAAAAGAGTTCATCTAAACATGACAAATTAATCCGACTGCTACACTGCTAAAGGCCAATATTCCTAGACACATACTGTACTATTTTTTTTATCAGTGCCTTTTGTGGACAAGTTGCTGGAAGCTGGAGTCATGGCTTGGGTGTTTTCCCTCTTCTCTTTCCCTCCAAAAGTAGCTAAGCTAATCTGCCCCGTTACAAACCTTAACCCAGCCCTTGTCTGAGGACATAGTTAGTCCTTAGAATATTGTGGCCTGCTTCTGTCAATTCTCCATTGATGACTACAGCCTCAGCACTGGATCTAGGAGAAAGTCCAAACAACACCCTGCCGGTTCCAGCAGCTTGGCAACAACTATTGAAACCTTTATTTCCACCACTGAACCCCTTCTCTGCCTTCGGGAGTCAGAGCTGTAAGTATATAACCTCCAAATAAACTGTAAATAGCCCCCTACCAGCTTGCGTGGACCTCTGCTTTATTGGGGCGTGAGCTCAGCCTGGCAAAGGAACAGAGGCCATGCATCTCAAGAACCTGGTCACGTAAGTAGCTTTACACACCGCACTCACCCGACACAACAATGCAAACTTCCTAGACCACAAGTGGACTCTTTACTAAAAAAATTCAGCCAGATACCCCAGCTGTGGGGTCAAACCCAGTTAAATGTCTCTACAATATTCAGCCAGATACCCCAGCTGTGGGGTCAAACCGAGTTAAATCTCTACAAATCCAGGCAACCAGAATCTACCATGGGTCTTGTCTCACCTTTGACAAAAAACTCTGACTAAAACCTTTTTTATAATAGAGCACTTGATACATGCCATAAAATGCATACTTCCCAGCATGCACAAAGACTTTTGGGTGGATGGAACTGCATGGGTTTATTGTCCTGGGAAACACATGCAGATACTTTTATCTTATATCTGATGCTGCAGAACTTACTAAAGACTTCACATACTGTACTATTTTTTTTTTATCAGTGCCTTTTGTGCAATATGGTTGATCTACCAAACTTAAATAAAACACTCTACCTTCTCCTCTACTGCGCCTTAGCCATATTTGGGATTAGGATGTGTGGAGTGTTTTAGTTCAATTTGGTAACTAAACCATATTGCAGAAAACCCACCTGCTCCTCTGCTTAGACTTAGCCATATTGAGGGGGGGGGGGGGGGGGGGGGGGGTTTGTGCTAGCAGAGACATCAACCACACATCAACCACCCCCCCCCCGGCGTGCTGCCTGATCGGTGCACATCGTAAACAGTGGCAGTCCGGGCTGAGCAGAGGGATCCAGGGCCCCCTTTAGTTGCCCGGGCCCGGAGTCCACCCCCCCCCCCTGACGGCGGCCCTGGGAAAGACACTCAGGAGCCAACCTGAAAATGCCAGTACAAAGCCAAAACATAACAAAATTACTATTCAGACTAATAATAATAAAACGAACAAAAGTCATTTCCTAATCTAGCAAAACTGAAAACAATAATGGGTGACAAAATTAGCAAAATGCATCGACAACTTTCCCAGAGTTACCCGACTAAATATGATCAGGGAAATGTTGGTGGTAATATAAGCCTCAGGTTTACCAGCAAGTGTGGACCACCTATCAGGATATGAAAGCATTAGATTTGAAATCCCACCCATCCCTGATCAAAACAATTTCACTGCATCCTCCAACGTGACCCGCTCTAGTAAGACATTTCCATCCTTCTGGTTTATAGAGCTCTCTCCACTGGACGCCTACTTTTACAGCTTAACAGACTGCTACGGGACGCCTCTCTCCACTGGACGCCTACTTTTACAGCCAAACAGACTGCTACAGGAGCGTAAGTGTTAACTTTTTGTTTAAAGGGTGTTTAAAGGACAATGCTCATTTACAGAATGGAGGAGCCAGGCTACTCTTTTTTTTATGCCAGTCGGATGCAAGAGTATTCATCATCTATCTGGCTTTTTTTTTCTATGTGAACACACAGCCAGGGAGCAGTTAGACCCGAGAGCTGTAATGCCAGTAATGGCCACATTGCTGGAAGATTTAGAATACACCTCCACCTTTCTCGGAAATTTGATATTTTAATTCAGGGCAGCACAATACTTACTTATGTCAAAAAACATTTGATCTGTTTTCGTGACTGTATAGATTTTAAAGTATATTTTGCTCAAAAAAGAATATGGTTGAAATTTAAGGAAGGGGGGTCATTATTTATCTGATATGGTGAAGTAATTCAAAAGAATTTGTGGGTTGTCTCTAAATTCTGATGACTGCATTGCTGAAGGGTATCTGATACGTATAGACGGCACAATGTCATCATTATCTAGTTTGATCAATAACACCAGCATTTTATGATAATATTTCATATTTTGTTTGCTGCATTGGGGTGTATGGGCTACCCATGGCTAGTGGCCTCCATATCACGCAGTCCCTTACATCTTACTGCTGAGAGTAGAACCAGATTGAAATTGTACTCAGGACGCTGGCCTGATTCTACAACATAATGACCATACTGCACTTAAGCTGCCTACCAAGCCAAGAATAACATAACCCTGCAATGAGTAAACAAGCACGCCCATAGTCAACGCATGTGCCTGTGGACGGTCATCCCTTAGCAATGTCCCTTGAGTGTGAAACCTTGAGCTGGTGAATACAGCCTCTATTCCAGGCACCTCTCCATAGGCCACTTCCCATCTTGCTGGAGATTCTTATCCTTAAGGCTTCGCTATCCCATCTATCCCAATGCTCCATCCCTAGGGAGGATGCAAAAAGAATTGGTCTGTGTTAAGGTGCTTTGCTATGAGTGTGAGGGAGGTGGAGATGCCGGTGATGGGGGTGGTGTGTGTGTGAGTGGTGGTGGTTGGTAGGGGGGGGGGGGCTGGTATTTTCTCTCTCTCAAAGTATAGACTAATACCATTACAGGGCCTGTTTTATTTTTTTTTCTCTTCCTGCATTAGAGATTGGCTCTGGAAGAGGGGAAGGCGGCTGCAGCATAATATTACCTTGTGATTCTATGACCCTCCTCTATGCATCCCTAACTCTCAAAAGCTGATTCAGCTTTCAGCTTCAGCTCTGGTGACTCCACTGCTGCAACAGACTCTTCTGTCAGGGTATGTATCTTTCTGCCTATGCGCTTCTTTATCTGGCTGCGCTTTAAATACTAACACACCATATTATCTGCTCCATTCAAACTTGACTGGTGACTTACATGAGCATCTCTTCCTTGCAAGAGGATGCTCGTCCTCCCTCTGTGCGTTGCATCAAGGGGTGCACGAATGTGCTTCTTGGTTGGCTTGTTCAGGATGAAATTACTCCTTGCAGAATTCTGCAGCGCAAGCAGCACATGTATCAGCCTGAAACCGTACAACTTTGACATGTAATCGTTGGACGGGGGTTAACCTGTTGTTTGCTGGTAGAGGCCTGCGTTGTTGGTGGCATCGCTTCCTCGAATAACGCAAGCTTTGATCATGGCTGGGAATAGTGAATTCATATATACACTAGGGAGAGCGCAGTACTTGTTTCGTAAGTAGCATTGACTGCAAGAAATTCAATTCTACTCAATTCCTGGTCACAGTAGACCGACACTAAGGTTTTTAAAGACCGTTTCCTATCGATATTTTAGATGGACTTCTATTTTTTATTAGAATACTTTAAAACCAGTCCAGCCGTTTCAAACATTATACACATTTTAAAAAACCTTTCTTGCATTAAACTTTGCGTAGTATGATAGGTATTAATGTGCAAAATGTCCTGACTAGATTAACCAGATTAAACTGTTTAAAGGGAGCACGTCTTTAGTCACTATGGGTTACTACAATATTTAATGACTATCATCTGCTCTGCCTATTAAATAAACACATGTGGTGCTAGTGATAGTTATTGCTATCTGTGATATTTATGCGTTGCAACGTGAACAAGCGATTTGGACATTTAAACTGATTATTGGTGTGATTTTGGTTTTGTATTGTTTCTTAAAATAAATAATTTGAAGCTTTGAATGCTATTAATCTTTAGATAAAGTTAATGTTATCTTGTAGTATGCAAAGAGATATTCATTCAGGATTGCTATGTTTTACTACTGCAGTGTGCAAGGGGGATGATGACTTCTAAAATAAAAGAACACAGAAAGGTTTTGAGTTGTCTTTGCCAACTTTATTGCAGCCGCAATTCGTCCCAAAGCTTGTTAAAAATTATAACTTGATACTTTACTATAAAAGGAACCTCAAGTCCTTGCACGGCATTTTTAGTTGTACCTATATGTGGAAATATTTAGGGGTTAACTGAATTATGTTGACTATTGTACAAGGTTGTGTGGCCTTGTACAGCTTAAGCTAGCCACACATGGTTCAATTTTGATTCAAGCAATGCTCGATTAGATCGAGGAATTCAATCGTCTAATCGAAAATCGATCTTAATCGCATCAACATACACCCCACATTGAGTTTGGGATTGAGGTGAGATTTCGATTCCAAAATATTACTAAAATCCTCGATTTTGGTATTGAAACGTTTGAATTCCAGATTGAAGTGGTCTATGTTATGTATATCTAATCTAATCGATCCAGGAGAAACACCACAAACATCGACGATTATAAAACGATTTTGGCACAATCCACAATGATTTTCCAACATGTCCGATCAAAATTCAATTAGATTTTCTGCCTTCATCAAACAATTATCGTCCATCGTACCATGTGGGCATTTCTCGATTTTCGTTCAATCGATGAAAAAATTCATCTAATCGAGCATCGATTGAACCAAAATCGAACCGTGTGTGGCTAGCTTAAGATCTAGCAGGCAGGCCCTGACTGCGAGGAAATAAAAAACAGTCACATTCAAGGTACCACATTACCATCCAAGCACACCCGATGGATTGTGATGCTGGATATGTATGTCACTCCCTATCCACCAATATTCCCAGCTTCAGCACACCGCTATGTACATACTCATCATACACGCTTAGATGTTTTCTAGCTTTTTAGATCTGCGCAATCACTGACCTGCTGCTAAAAGCAGATCAACTTTCTGGTCAGGACATAGTGGAAAATTCTTCAAATTAAAAGATGGCTGCAGATAAATACCAACATGCTGCAAACATTCCACATTCATGCTACACAGCTATACGATGCTTTTAAATGGTGGCTTTTGGTCATTAACCCCTAC
Organism: Ptychadena robeensis; assembly: GCA_036250615.1. Taxonomy (NCBI): domain Eukaryota; kingdom Metazoa; phylum Chordata; class Amphibia; order Anura; family Ptychadenidae; genus Ptychadena; species Ptychadena robeensis. The sequence goes on along the minus strand of CM070042.1, from coordinate 4,825,367 downwards.
ATGACTTAGTTTTGGCGATGGTTAAATTAGGAGTATTTCTAGTAAACACTAGAATTTGCGCATTCAGGATGAATTCTCTCAAATGTTTCCCCACACGGGAACAGATCGTTTTATACACATGCTATATATGATCATTATATACAGATATATGGCAGGTTTAAAAAAAAAAACTTTGCAGTTTATAGAATGTGTTGCTATTATTGTTCTGCCGTTTTGATGTAAGCAAAAAAGGGACGTCAACAAAATAACGGCATTATGTTACTGCAAAACGATAAGTGGTCTTGGAAATGTCCCATAACTGCAAGATGTGCAGATATAGCTGCAGATCTTTCTGTTTAAAAAATAACAGAAGGAGAAGATTATTTTCAAGATCAGAGATATTGGGGAAATGCCCAAACTGTGAAAGCATACTGCAGTCACCTACTTTACATAGCACGGATGGCTTATTATGGCATCTGTAAAATTTTAGGTGAAATAATAATATGGAAATGTAAAACAAAAGTGTAAGAGGTGATAATTCAGAGAAAGCCAAGTTTTTTTCTAGAGTCTAAACATTTACTTTTAATGGGATTGCCATTTAACATTTAATTTTAGAAGACAGAAGGAAATCACAGGATATAGTGATATATTTTTTTTTTTTTTAAGAAAGTAAAAATAATAATTACACAAGTAATTTTCCTTAAATCAATCATTAGATTGCCTATGGTTCTATCCCTAGAATGAATCTTTATATCATAGACTACAAGTCTTTGGACTTGTATAGACCTCTGCCTGTGGGGTTACCTTGGCTAACTCTGACTGCAATCAAATATGAGGGACACCAGACTCATTTAATAGGGGACAATGCGCAAAGTGCAGTACTCCATAACAACCAATCAGCCATCATCTCAGTCCTCGGCTGATGTCAAATAAAAATACTGCACTTTTAAAGGCTCATTCCACACAATTGAAATATTACCTTTGAACGGATAGACCGTTAAACATCTCACCATCGTTCTTTCACTTTTTTCTGTATTAATGGCTACATGCACTATTCATTTGCATATGTCATATAAGATAAGGAAAAAAAATTATTTAAATGAAATTAGTCGAAAATCTAAACTCCTGTACTAAAAGCCTCAGATAGAAGCTGCTTTTCCAAATGATAGTCCACATACTTGATCCTGATTCGGTGACTAAACCTGAATAGGTTCGTCTTTACTGACATAGAACTAGTCTGACTAGTCTGATACAGATTTTGGGGTATGTCTGGTTTTATCAGAGGCTTCTTTTCCCTTTCATAATTATAAGCAACTTTTGTTATATAAGGGTTATCAGCTAAACAGGTCAATTACATTTTCTCTGTTAAAGAAAAATACATTTTCAAGTTCCAAAAAATAAGTGATGCAATCTATTGGATGATGTAATTAGGTGTCAGAATACTAGAAGCACCCTGATATTTAATAGAAACGTTCTGAACATACTATGTAGTTATGCTGCAGACCTCCTCATGAACAGTGTAGCTGGTTCCTTACTGTATTCTCTCCCATTTGGGTAATGGTCTTTCTAATAACTTCAACTTAAGTCAAACAAGATGAACCATTGACTTGCTAATTATTCTGATTCGTCCCATTTATACACCAAGCTACTTGCGCAAAGTCCTAGATGTATGCAATTCACTAAATGCACATTTGCGTTAAGCCATTCTTGTATTCTCCGGGGACTGGCGATATTAATCAGCGCTTGGGAAGAATGTCCATTCAAAGAATTCAATCCTACTTTCCCTACTCATTAGCAAAAACATTGGATTATTGACTCAATTAGCTCTATATACAGGGCAAAGACTTCTGGTGCCTTTCGTGCATAAAGAAGGTTTTAAAGGGACCACCGCCATCCATACGATGAAAACATTTACTATTGCCATTGATATTACTATGTTTGTCTTTTTTAACACACATTTTAAAAAGTAATCCATTAATGTATTGCCTCTACTGCCTGTTTAGGGTCATCATATATCATGTGTAAAGGAAGCAACTGAGGCCAAGGGGCTCCTCCCCTTCTATTTACCAATATCCTGCTTGCCCCGCATTCTGTAAAGGATGAACAAGCATGTCTGATTATTAAATACTTCCTATGCTCTGGTACCTGCTCTTGAGGAATATGCAAGGATTACTATAATAGGAAACAAATGAACAGTTTTTGATGTAAGATAAAACCTTTTTTACGCATTTTCTATCAAAACCATAAGGGTTTGTCTTACCAAACCCATTTAACATTTTTAGTACAACAAGTTACAATTATTATTCCTATTAGTATGATATTGACATTGTATTTGTATTGTAACTACAGCCAAACAATGTTTTATGTTCCGTACAAGATGTAATGTTAAGTTTTTTATTGGAGATATACACTGTAATGCTTTCATTCAATAAAAAATTTCCTGCTTATTGGAAAATAAAATAAAATAAGATAAAACCTTGAAAGCTATGGGCTTCTAGGAGGGATAGAAGAGACTGCTGATACGAGTGATGTAAATACCTGCAATGCTGTGCATATAGAGGTTCCAGGGGCTCTCTCCTCCAAAAAATGCATGAAAATCAAACTCGCCAAAGATATATAATGATAATTGACTTTATCTGTGAATACCAGCACATATGCTTTCTATTGTTTTTAAGGGGAGAAGTGATCACCTGATCAATGTCAATGGAAATAATGTGATCCCTTTACTTATTAAATGTAATAAATATATAATTTAATAAATTATGAATGCGATATTGATGTTAACGCAATAAGAAAAAAATCAGATGGTAATTTCTTTGGTTCTTTTGTAGAGGCTCAATATATGGTCATTCAGATTTAGAATCAGATTTAGAAATTGAGATCAAAGCCTGTTAGCATTTATATCAAATAAATATAACTAAACAATATTTTCACAAGCGGTAAGGAAGCCATGTTTCAGAAGCGGTAAGGAATGCTGCCATCACTGTATCACACAAGAGTTAAAAAAAAAATTGTCATGAAGAAATAAAAATGTAAAAGCAAACAAAATACTGAAATGAAAGTTATAAATGAAACACTTTCTAGTCCACAGACAAGATCAAAGCGACCCACTTGCTACAGTCATTTTACTCCAACCCTGCTTAAAATGTTCTTTATAAAAACCATAACCAAAACAAGCAAAAAAAAAAATCATTAACACTAAAACAGCCATTTTGTGTTAGCTAGTAAATTGCTATTGATCTCCATAGTTGGGTATCGTGTGTTTAATGTTACTGGAGTGCTTGGGAGAGACAGTGCAGTGAGGCAGGTAAGTTGACCAGCTGAGCGTTCCATTACAGCAATGCTGACTGAGCAGGAAACACAACTGTGACCTCTGCTTTAGTCAGATGCCTAAATCCAGCTCATAATAGCCTTCTGTTTAGTGTGATCATCATTTTCACTAGTGGAAGTCACTCTACATTGTTAGGGGAGCTTTAAAGCTCAGAGTAGATGCACAGGAATGAGTGAGCAAAGAGAGAGAGGGAGAGAGAGAGAGAGGAGACAAAGAGAAGGGACAGATTTGTGTTAAGTGCTGAGACAGACCGACAGAGACCAGCATGCCTGGCCTGTGCCTTACCTGCCTCCCTGATTTATCTTTTATTTCAGATGACTGGGCGGGAGAGGCCAGACAGATTCAGTGCCATTTAACATTAGAAAACCGAATACGGACAGAGGGCACAGCCTTTTGTCTATAGTGCGGAGAGATGCACTTCTATAAGAGCCGCCTGCAGCAGAGGGATCTGGTATGGACCCTGGAGGTAAGACCTGGCTTTTTTTATTCTGTGTTATGTTTGCTTGCCTTTTAGTATTAACCTTACTTGTGCTGCTCACCTTGACACTATACTGCAGTGTTAATGGAAGATTTGAGATTTAGGGACTATGGACCTTTGCAGTGGTCCACGATAGTTGCAAAGTAAGATGTGTTTCTGACAATGTTCAGTCCCTGATTTTCAGCCTTTAACCACAATAAATAGTTAAATCTTTCTTGTGTGTTAAAAACTCAAATACTATTTCTAAGTTACTGCACCTTGCTTTTTAAATGCAAAGAAATGCTAAAGGAGATGTGGTAGTTAATGGTCCCTATACATTATCATGCATGGTTGAATGAATGGCGCAGTAACAAAGTGTCCCTAGAAATGGTTTTAAAACATTGGCAGCTATGGATAATGTTACGCTGCATGGAGAAGGGTTCCTCTGCAGAAGGATGAATAGAAAAGCTAATATATGTTTTACTTTTAATGATATTATTTTATGGGACATTTTAAAAACTTTCGATTTACAACTATTGCCCTTGATGACCTTAAACAACACAGGATTTAGGAGGAAAAATAGGCTTTTCCTGTCCTACAAAAGCATTGTTCAGATGATGATTAATGTACACACTTTGCGATTGAACCTACAATGGGATTGCCAACCATTTTACTGTGATTAGCAGGTATCGCTATGCAATACAGCAAATATGTGTTGCTGCACCAAAAACTGCCATGCTGTAGTTGGTTGTTACGACAGGTAGACGATTACAGATCAGTACTGACATTCAACTTTTTAAAGATATCTAACTGGTGGTGAGAAATCATTTTTTTTTTATTTCAAGATAGATTTACTGTCCTAGAGCAGGAAGGACCAAGGCCTGCTCAATCAAAATTCAACAGTACTGTGTCATTGGCTTGCGGATGTGAATTAACTGTGTCTAGATCTTATACAAGTAGAACGTTATAATTTCTGTATCGGATAGCTGAAATATTAGACAATATTAAAATTACTTATATGACAGTGTACATAGTAACACAAAATGACAGACCAATAAAGTTACCTAGCTTTCATCTAATCCATGTAGGTCTTTTTATAATACATACAGAGTTGGAAAGGCTTGCTTGTGTTTCCATGTTGTCACAGAATACAGGGGAATTAACAGACACTAAATAAACCTTTGGCATAATTGCTTTGCATTTAAATAGCGTATAACAGGTAACTTTGAAACGGAAGAAAAAGAATATAATACTGCAAGTGCTTAAGTGTTTTATGTGCAGCTGTCAGAACTAAAAAGTCAGTAGTCGGCCAAGGACAAAGCTTGAAATGAACCTGTAAAGCTAGCCACACATGGTACAATTTAAGCGTTCAATCGTCGATTGAGATCGATTGAGCGTTAATCGATGTACTGCCCACATAGTACAATCGACGTTCATTGTACGATTTTAGTAAAATCGTCGATTGAAAAGTGATCGGACAAGTTGGAAAATTTTGGTTGATTGATCAATGATCGAACTACATTTCTGAAAGTGTTTGTTTCGATTCAATCATCTTGATGTCGCTATTAACATATGACGACTTCCTGGGGAAAAAAAAAAGTTCCTGTTAAAAAAAACATTAATCCAATCGACGATTTTAGATTACTTCGATTTAATTTCAGTCGAAATTGTTCAATTATCGTGCTCCCCATGTGGAGAACTTCGATTAAATGACAATCGATGTGCGATCGAAGTACAAAATCGAATCGAACCTCGATGGAATGATAAATTGTACCCTGTGTGGCTAGCTTTATGGATAGAAATACAACAGATACTATTGTTGAATTATGTACTGGCTTTGGGGCAGAAACTTTGTCCATTCACTAAATAGTGAATCACCGACTGGAATACGCACAGAGCCAGTAAAGTGTGAACGAGTCAGAATCTCAATCCAGCAGCTTTACTAAAGGACAGTGACTCTCTAGGAAGTAAGGTCAGGAATGGTATACTATCGCTAAAGCCTGGACCTGAAGTGGCAGCTCCAATAAATGATTCTTTTAGGGCTTTTATAACTGCAGCTGGAAATCATGGACATCTGACAGCGATGTAGATAAGGTTAGAATGTATGTGTAGTAGGCCTGCCAGTTGCAGTGCAGTGACTGTAGCTATCCCAAGCCTGTGTTGCATGCAGCTGTGAGCACGTGTTAGGCTGTGAAGGGAAGGATGAGAGACAAAGTGCTTTGTGTGTACATCATACCGCATGGACATCTTCTACAGTCTCTACAGCCTTATACACAAATGCCTTATATTGTTATCTGCATGTACCTTCATTTGTTTATTTATCAAATAGAAAATATGATGTGCATTTTAGGCTCTACCCTGATAATGCTTATAAAGAGATGCTCATGAGCTCACTCACCTTATACCTTTTGTGAACATTAAGCAGAAGATGTCCCAGCTGGAGATCTCTGATGGGCCTCACAGACTCATTCCTCATAGTGCACCAACGGTCTCAGTCGCCTTATTGTGCGGTCAATGGAGGAGAAATATCTCTTCCTGGGTCTCTGCAGAAAAGAACTAAAGCTGATGTGTGATTTAACGCAGTGAAACCTTCACAAACATGAAATATCACTTCTCGCCAGAGTGACCCTTAGAAGCAAAATGCATTGATAGAAAGGTTATCCTACAAGTCACTGAGCAAAAAGACGCAGAGACCAAACAATCCAATGTGAGTGATAAACTGACATGCAGAGAAAGTCAGAACTGCCTCCATAGCTGCAAACGTGGTCGGGCACGCCTCCCATCTGAACACATACAGCTATTTTACAATAGGGATTATGCTTCATTCAGGTTATACTGCTTAGCAAACAGTAATGATTCCCTGGTGAATGCAGACGCATAGAAGAGGTTATTGTAACGCAGTGTGTCTTTTTTTCTGCATTCAGTGCAGGATAGATATACATGTCCAGTGATTAGAGATGGTCGAATTTTTTTTCAAAAATTCAACCATTTCGACGGTTTCGACTTAATTGCAAAGCCCCTGAGCATGGTATCATCACCAATCTTGCTGGAGATGTAGAGAAGGGTTGGGGGTATAATACAAAAAAGAAAGTATGTCTCTAACACAAATCGTTTTTTCACAAATTAAGTTCAAAGTCAAGTAGAAATTTCGAAAATCGAAATTTCAACTTTAACTTTGAACTTTATTTATGCAAAAACGACATGTGCTAGAGCAAAGCTTTATGTTTCTCCAACCCTTCTCTACATCTCCAGCAATTTTGGTGATGATACCATGCTCAGGGGCTTTGCAATTAAGTCGAAACCGTCTAAATGGTTCAGGGGCTTTGCAATCCACTCACAAATTTAGCAAGTCGAAAAATTCGACCATCTCTACCAGTGATATGGAACATGAATTTCAGTTACATTTATTACCCACATGTTTACAGCAGATATTTTCACTAAAGAGGTTTTCACTAAAGAGGTTAAAAAAAAAAACAGAAGCAGCATGCAAGCAGACTATCTTGCGGGGCCATCTGGGGGTCAAAGCTCCCTGAATAACTTCAATAACAGAATCAGACAGTCAAAGTCATTTCTGCATCCTTCAATGGTGGTCTTCAGTAGTGTTGAGCTCGAATATTCGAATGCCGAATATTTTTCGCGAATATCGGCAATTCGAGAATTCGCCAATATCTCGAATATCTCGGTGGATATTCGCAATTTTGAATATTCGCAATATGGCCATGTATTGCGAAAATAATATTCGCATTGTGAAAATGAACATAGCATGTGGCCATTCATTTTAAAGATCTTCGCGATGCGAATATGATTTTTTTATTATTATTATTTTTATTATTAATATTAATATTATTTATTATTTATTATTTTCGCAATCCATGGTATTACCGCGAATATTCAAATTTCTAAATATAGAATCGAATATTAGTAGAATTATTCGTGAAATATCACGAATTCGAATATTGCCTGTGCTGCTCATCACTAGTCTTCAGGAATCTCTCAGAACAGGTTTTCTTCAATCTGGGCATAGAACTTCCACTGATAATGACATGCCATACCCCTTTAAATGCATTGGCAATTCTATAATTACTACTATACCGTATGTTTCACACTATAAAACGTACCATACCACACACCCCATAGTTTTTTTAAAGCAAATAAAAAACAGAGACACAGCCAATAACAAATAAAGTGAATACACCGAATTTTCCAGCATAGTGAACAAGCCTGGACCATCCACGTTTCACCCTATATTACTCCAGGCAAGCCAAGAGCTGAGTTGTGGCTTTTTACATTTACAAAATGATGTTCAGAGAATGGGTATTGCTAGCATACAGACACATAGTAAATCAGG
>CM070042.1:4770766-4781375 GCA_036250615.1 Ptychadena robeensis | reverse complement strand
TCTTTGAAGTTAACCCTTTCAGAGAGTGCCGAATGCCATTGTATTGGATACAGTGATAACCACATCCAATACAATTCAACGTAAAACAAAAAACAAAACACATTTTCAATTGTAAATTTTTTTTTTATTATAAACAAACGTAAATACTGTTTTGAAATCTTTCACCAAATAAGTATTCAAGAGATTTTATCATTCAAATGATACATTTTATAATTTTTTTAATGTACTTTTTTTTTTATAATAATTGTGTGTTTCAAACATTATTATAGTCAGGATGTCTATTAGACCCGCGTACGGACTGATTTTTGGAAGTTACAGGCCTACAACGCAAAAAATAATTCCATTAGAGTCTATGGTGCGCTTTTGGTACAGAAATCTGGACCTCAGCAGTGCGCTAGGGAGGTTAAAGACTGTGTTGCCCGGTTTTACCATCCCTTTGCCCATACTATGTTCAAGCATCCAGTCCTCCAGTCAGGGATGGATTTCCTATTATTTTAATTAGAGGATGGGAAGAATCATCTCTTCCTGTCATGGTAATGTGAATTATGTAGGTAGAGATAAAGTTAAATGGGCACAAATGCATGAGGGAAATGTATAAATATATTTAGTTGACAAAGTACCGTATGTAGTCCTAAAAAAGTAAATTTGATGATAAGTAGATCAACAGTACTTTCATGATCACTCCCAGCAAACAAATGAGTGCGCACATTCTGTTCTATAAAGAACGGATATACAGCGGATCCCCAGTGATATACAACTATCCAATTTATCTGAAAAATCAATTTATTGAAAATTTAATCATATAATACAGCTGTATAGCCACAGAAACCATGATTGTTGCTAAATGATCATGTGTAGTGGATATGTACCCCTTATGCAACATGTTTCGCCAAAGGCGTAGGCTTCTTCAGGCATGAGTACGTATCCTAGGGTCTGTGGGATCATTGATTTTTCAGATAACTTGGATGGTTGTATATCACTGGGGATCCGCTGTATACCTTATACCATATGCATTCCACCTAAAAGTCCCACCAAGGGGGCACTTTCTTTTTCCCTTTTTAATCTGGGATGGGAATGCATATGTATACAAAATAATGGTTCCATAATCTCATTTCATCAATATAAAGAACGGATAGGGATAGGGATTCAGGACCGTCAGAACTCTATGTTCTCTACTATAAGAATCAGAACACCAAAATATTCTCTATACATAGATTAATGGACAGTTTTCAACAGACCATCCCACTCTTTCATTATATTGACAAGGCATGTAAAGTTCTCCTTAGGGGCCAAAGCTGAATGGGTCTATTTCTGAAGGCCCAAACCTAAGCAACTTCCAGTCCTGCTGTATGGTACAGCCATCCTGTGTCATCCTGGGTGACTAGAGGGATCCTAGGCAGTCTCAGGGGAGCTTCCAAAGCATGGCCAAGGCATGTCTCCCTGCTCTGGTGGAGGGATCCATTCTGACTGAACAACTGTTGGCCAAACACCTTCCCAGCATCCCTGTAGATGTGGTCAACACAGACAAGGGGCCCTGTTGCCCCGCGTGGCACAGGATATGTTTACATTTCCTACAGCTGATTGTGATTGTGCAATCCTCCAATTTAATGAGAATCTTCCACACTATTGTCCCTTATAGCCTCTGTATAGCAGTTTGCTTGGGTGTGCTGCTGTGTTTGCTTTACTTGTCTGTCTGCAAGTGTCCTTATTGGCAACAGTGACCTGGTGTGACCCAGTGACAGTGCTTGAACTCTGCCTGTCCTAACTTTGAATTGTCTGTGACCATGTCTCCTGCCTTATCCATCTGTAACAACCTTTTGTGTATGACCCTTGGCTTATTTTCTGGATGACACAATAAAGCCTGTTACCTGGATATCTGGTGTTGGTAGTATTTGTGTGCCCAAAAATCTTACACCTGCCTAAAACCTGGGGAGTTTGTCTGAGCTGTTTTATTTAAAATTCACTTTCAATACTGCTATGTAAAGCCCCCCATACATCCTACAATCAAAACCATGTAATGTGAGGATCTTTCTTAGCCTTCCAATCACTATGTATTCTATCAGGGAGGACCCAGCACTACATAGCAGTGGTATATACCTTCCAATCCTTATGTATTCTATCAGGGAGGACCCGGCACTACATAGCAGTGTTATATACCTTCCAATCCTTATGTATTCTATCAGGGAGGACCCAGCACTACATAGCAGTGATATATACCTTCCAATCATTATGTATTCTATCAGGGAGGACCCGGCACTACATAGCAGTGATATATACCTTCCAATCACTATGTATTCTATCAGGGAGGACCCGGCACTACATAGCAGTGATATATACCTTCCAATCATTATGTATTCTATCAGGGAGGCTACTATACTACATAGTTGTTGGTAGATCTAATAGTAATCGTATGGAGCGATCTAAAGGTGTACAGAGGTGTGTAATGACACCACAGACTGCTGAGACAAGAGACAAGACATGGCCATGTGGCTGAATCCATATTATAGGACTCAGAAACTGCTGCCATATTATACTGTGAGTTATATATCACTCTTCCATCATCTTCAAATAAGGAGGTAACAAGGCAAATGGGGGCATGATTGAAACCTTAATTATTAATGCTTGGCCTATACCTATAAACTATCTATACCCTACCCCAGTGTTTTTCAACCTTTTTTGGGCAAAGGCACACTTGTTTCATGAAAAAAAATCAGAGGGCACCGACGATACGCATAACCGCGGCGCACTTCCGTTCCCCGCCGGAAGTACGTCATCAGCAGGTGCCCTGCTGGAACGCAGATGCGTACCAGCAGAGCAAAAACACTGCCCCTGGTCTGTGGGGACGCGTGTTGCTAAGCAACCGCATCCTCACAGAGCTGGTCCGTGTATAACATGGATCGGCTGTACGGACCGGCTCTGTGAGGATGCGGTTGCTTAGCCCTCCTATCTAGCTGCCTATATAAGACTTATACTATAAGAGGCAGCTAGATAGGAGGGCCGAGGGTGGGGTCAAAAACCCACGGCACACCAGGCAACATCCCGCGGCACACTAGTGCTGAAAAACACTGCCCTACCCTACCTATACCTACTTTAGATATATTTGGAGGAGAACATATTGAGGCTTCAATATAAAGATAAATGTTCAAAAATGCAGAAATGCATTCCTATAAATAATGCAAAACGCATATAGTGTGAGTGGGCCCTTAAGGTCCCCACACATGCAACAATTATCCGCCGATCGTGGGTGCCCACATGGAGCGACAGATCCCTGTCGCCCCAAAGCTCGGTCGGTCGATACCATTAGTTTTAATGGGGACAGGCATCCCCATTCAAAGTAATGGCTGGCACAAAGGGTACCCTGCCGATGCTGTGAGCGATGGAGAGCAGCATGATGACGTCATCATGCTGTTCTCCAAATCTCATCTGTCGGTCCCCACTAATTACGTCTGTGGGGACCTTAAATGTGTATATGTACTGTTTGTAGGGCAGAGTTGATGCACCACTTGGCCTTGTATTCTATGTTTATAGAAACAAACTTAAATTTTTCAACCAAGATCATCGTACACTGCATTTCAGTTTTATCTACCTATAGTTGACCAGTAGTGAACTTACACTCATGTAAACAGCATTATAAATCCTTCCACATATGCTGCAATAATCAATAGATACAGGAAATGTACAGATTTGTCAGATGTTCCGATTGTAAGAGACCTGGCTGGTGTGAACCATGATGAACTGAAATGTGTGTATAGTAAAATATTATTTATTTATGTGCTGTTATATGTGACAAGTAAATTGATGTGCCTACTGTTTGAAAGAATCTAAAGGAAAACATTAATTTCTCTCTGTTAGGAAATTTACTTTTACATCATCAATCTTCCCAAGCCTAAATGCTTTGCTGAAGCTGGTAAAATGGAACCAGATCAACTATTGGATGGATTTGGTCCCCTTCAACCAGCTGCAGCTGTGCATTGATCACGCGGACGCCTGTGCCAGCCGGATGAGGATACGTCAACAAGAATCCAAAAGACAAACAATAAGAAGTGAAGTCTCAGAACAATTCATCAGTAGCCTCTGCTCTCATGTGGAGGGCAGCGTTTGATCCATTAAGTGCTTTGCTTTAAGTCAATTCTGTATAAGTGAGCCATTAGACAATTAATAATCTCAATATTCTCTCTGCATTGATCTCTGTTTTGTTGAGGAAGTTAGGGAAATGGAGAACGTCTGAGGGAACATGCTACTGCTACAGAAATGTTCACAATGTTCAACTTGTTCCATAGCATTGTGTGAGGCTAGGGCTGCATGTCACATGATATCATATCATTTGGATAAATGGATAAAAGTCCAATCATTAATTGCCAAAATATCTGTTGAAGGCCAGCCTATGTTCACAACTGGGAGCTTTAAGCCACCCATACACGACTAGATTTTCTGTTCAATCAACTTAAAAAGATCAATTTGGGGAAATTGGTGATTGATTGTATGTTTGCCAACTGTAGTAACAGATATTTGATTAACTTTTTTGGGATCGACTGAAAGTGTAATCAATTTCAATACAACCAATTACAATTTACCAGCATGTCCAATACTTTTTCAATCAATATTTTACCCAATTTTAATTGTTTTAGGTTGATCTAACCATGTGGGCTGCCATAGATTTTCAATCAATCAACCAAAAAAATTGATTGAATTAAGTTGATTGGATGAAAATCTAGACGTGCATTAAGTCATTGCATATGCTTACATTTGTAGGACAAGCAAAGAAAATTTGGTATTTGACATTTTCTTTAATTAATTATTTATATTTACTTGCAACTTGCCATTGAACCTGCCACCAAATATGACTCCAGGAACTCTCTTCTTCCATGTCACAGCCGTCTCCTCTTCTTGTAAAGTCAAATTACTTTCTGCTCCTTCTTTAACCTTTCTATAATTACTTTAATTTAGCTACTCTGACATACATATACATATATATATATATATATATATATATATATATATATATATATATATATAGAATAGACCAGACATGGGCAGTCATTACCAAACTACAGCCAAAGTTAAGCTTTTTAATCCGGCCATTGTCACCTTGGTGAAAAGATGCCAGTTCACTGTACATAATGCCGTCTTGTCACCAAGGTCTCCCCATTTTGACTGAAATATTTTTTAAAAACTATTATGGTTAAATATATTTAAACCTTGAAAATCCCTTTTAAACCTCCTTGACGGTAGGAAGTGATACTTTTTTTTTTTTTAAAAGCGGTACAGGAAATTTAAATAGATTACAATATCAATATCAATGACACCGGGGACACCAGAAATTGGAACACTTATGCTGGGAGGCTATTACAGGCTCTTGGTCCGGCCCCTCTGTCAAATTTAGGAACCCACAAGTCAAAAAGTTTGCCCACCCCTGGCATAGACAGATGAAGCTCAGGAATGGGGAATGAGGAGTCAAAAGTTGTTTGTGGTTTCTAGCATGGAAAATTTACTTAAATGTACTAAATAATGATGTATTTGTATATTCTCTTTTATATTTGTGTATTCCTGCATGCATGATTTCTCAGAAACATCTAAATACATCCAACACGAAGGAAACCTGAGAAACGGACCCCACCAATACTCTTATAACTTCGCCTGACTTCATGCAGGCTACCCTATTGACTAATAATACCTCTTTGAATACACAGTTTCTGTCCGGGCTGTTTTTGGCAGTGGCCCCTCGTTCCTCCTGTCGTCCTCCTTACCCCTTGGGCAAGCTGAAACTAATATCCATTAACTCTTACCAACTAGATTCAACCACGCCTCCTGAGGAAAAATCGTTAGAAACGTACGTCGAGGTGGTGGATATACCTCTCATAAACATCTTGTAGGGATTTCCAACTGGTTCAGCCTGCCAGGCGGATCGACTAACATCATGATCGCCTGACGATACCCATGAAAGATCAATAACAATTTCAAGTTTTTAAAGACTTTATGGACATTTTTACACAGCGGTCTTTAGACCTATAACCACCATATTGTTTTTTCATCAATCTTTGTGACCTATAAGTCCCCAACTGGGGTGAAAATTTCGAAGAGTTGGGTTGGCCACATTCAAAGTCCCCTTGTCTCTGCCCTCGGGTGGAGAGAACAACCGGATGGTCCACGGGCCTGACATACACTCAGTACCCTTTGCCCATCTAATTCCTTTTTTATCTAAATACATCCAAGATAACCTTATGACTCAAAGTGGAGCTGAAATGCACAATTTAACAAACTAGTCTTTCTGTAATGCATTATATTTATAATAAATAAATGTTTTCTATAAACTGGACTCATCCTTCCTGGCGTTATATAAAGCACATGTTTTACATGGTAAGTAAAGTAACAACAAATAAAGTAATATTGTAGATTGTGGGATTTGTAAGACCGTCCTTCAAACCCTGATCGTGACTTCAGGACTCTGTAGATGTACAGTACATATTTATGTCTATCTATATGCACAGCATGCAATGAAGAGAACTACTTTTCTACTTAAATAAAAGAACGGCTGAAGCCAGCAATTACTGGACCTTAAAACAATAATCTCTCTCTGTGCGCTAGCCTAGATACTGAGATGGTGGGATCTGATCTTTCCCAAAACAATACTCATACTGAGGTACAAATATTACATCTCTTCCTATATGTCATGAATGTGCAAGAGATCATGGAGATCTTATTCACCTGCTGTGGAGGCGCCCAAAATTGCAAAAATACTGGGGAGATGTTTTGCACTTCATTTCCAATGTTATGCATGTCACTGTACCCCCGGATCCCCTGATATGTGTATTGGGTGTTATTTCCTCAGTGACAGAAGATGCACATGCCGCTACGGCTATTACTAAAGTCCTGTTCCAGGCTCGTAGACTTATTCAGGTACATTGGACTCGTCCTACGAGCCCCAAGCTTCAGGAGTGGCTTGATACTGTGATATCCCTAATAAGACTAGAAAAAATAATCTACACTAGAAGGGGTGCCCGTGCAAAATACCTCAAGGTTTGGTACTGCTTGGAAACGGCACTGAGTATTCAACTGCGTTTTTGAACAGGTTATCCACCCTCCCTATAAGACCGAATGAATAAGGGACTACCTTGTATAAGGGTTTGTAACTCATTTTAATGTTTGAATTATCTGCTTCTATGTTTTGACATTGTGCACTCTTGTGTTCTGTACGACTTTTTTTTTATTCTATTTGTTGGCTGTATAAGGATGCAAATTTGTTTAATAAAAGTTGATTAAAATATATATATATATATTACATCTCTGCCAGACATACCTTTGAAATATGTTATGCTAATGCTTGTACTAAAAAAATAATACAAAACTATCAGTAATCAAACACATAAATCAGCAGCTAGTAACTTTAAAACCTTATCTGATGCAGATGTTAAGACTGAACCTGAAGGAAAATAGAAAAGGAACCTTGTGTCTAGGGGATGAATTATGAGGATATTCTCTTGCCTTGTCTTGCACACCCAAGGCCATCCTGTACACTCCTGTTTACATAGTGCAGGAGGACAAGGAGAACGCAAGGGATTGGCAAATAAAATTATTTTACCTCCTAGACAAAAGTCATCACTTGACCCTTCTCTTCTTTCTAGCTACCGACCAATCTCTCTTCTTCCATTTGCTTCTAAATTGCTTGAGCGCCTTGTCTACAAAAGACTCACTGAGTATCTGAATGTGAATTCCTTCCAATCCAGCTTCCAATCTTCTCATTCTACTGAAACAGCCATCACTAAAGTTGCCAATGACTTGCTTAGATCAAAGGCAACTTTTATCTGCTTCTTTTGCTGGATCTCTCCTCTGCCTTTGACACTGTAGACCACCCTCTTCTTCTACAGACCTTCCACTCTATCAGTATTCGTGACTCTGCACGCTCCTAGTTCTCCTCCTACCCGTCTGACCGCTCTTTCCAAACTTCTTTCAATTGTTCCTCTTCTTCTCACACCCTCCCTGTTGGCGTCCCACAAGGCTCTGTCCTTGGCCCGGTCCTTTTCTCCCTCTACGCCTCCTCCCTTGCCAAATTCATCTCATTCTTTGGTCTGAAATACCATTTATATGCCGATGACACCCACATTTACCTATCCACCCCGACTTTTACTCCCTCTGTCCAGGACAACATCTTTCAGTGCCTATCGACCATTTCTTCATGGATGACTGACAGATTCCTTAAACTCAACCTGAGCAAAACAGGACTCATCATCTTTCCCCCATAATTTACTAAGCCTCCACCCCCCAACATCTCACTTACAGTAAATAACACCGTCATCTCAACTATTCCTCAGGCATGCTGCCTTGGTGCACTCTCCTTTACTCCCCACATACAAAACATTGCTAGATCATGTCACTTCCATCTCTGCAACATCTCCAAAATCCGCCCCTTCCTGTCCCCAGAGACCACCAAACTCCTGGTACACGCTCTCATCATCTCCTGTCTGGACTACTGTAACATCATTCTCTCTGGTCTCCCTCTTACTAGACTGTCACCTCTCCAGTCCATCATGAATGGTGCTGCTAGACTCATTTACTCCTCTAGTAGGGGGTCCTCCCCTGATAGAATGACATTAGTGATTGGAAGGTATATATCACTGCTATTGTGCAGTTTGCCGGGGCCTCCCTGATAGAAACATAGTGATCGGGTAAGGTATAGATCACGCATAGTAGTGCCCGGTCCTCCCCTGATAGAAGACCTAGTGCTTGGAAGGTATACCATCAGGCTATGTAGTGCCGGGTCCTTCCGATAGGATACCATCGTGATTGGAAGGTATATATCCTGCTTTTGTAAGTACCGGGTCCTCCCTGATGAATTACATAGTGATTGGAAGGTAAATGTCACTGCTATGGTAGTGCTGGGGGTCCTCCCTGATAGAATAACATAGTGAGTGGGAAGGTAGGATCCACTGATGTAAGTGCGGATCCTCCCTGATCCTGATAGAATACATCATGTGATTTGAAAGGTGTATATCACATGCTAGTGAGTGCGGGGTCTCCCTGATAGGAATACATAGTGATTGGAAGTATATCACTGCTATGTAGTGCTTTTGGTTCTCCCGATAGAATAAATTGGGATTGGAAGGTTATTATATCACTGCTATGTAGTGGGGTATCCCTGATAGAATAATAGTGATTGGAAGGAAATGTCCATGCTTATGTATTTGCTGGGGTCCTCCCTGATAAATACATGTGATTGGAATGTATATATAACTGCTATTAGTCTGGATCCTCACCTGATAGAATACATAGTGATTGAAAGTGTATATCATGCTATGTAGTGCCGGGTCCTCACCTGATAGAATAACATAGATGATGGGAAAGTATATTATCACTGCTGTGTAGTGCGGGGTTCTCTCCTGATAGAATATAAATTGTGATGGAAGGTACTATCCACTGCTATGTGTGTTGGGTCCTCCCTGTCTGAATACATAGTGATTGGAAGGATAAGAAGATCCTCATTATTACATGGTTTTTGGTATTGAACAAAAGCGGCTGATTGTCCAGAAATAGGTTTGGAAAGCTGTAAGGATGTGTGGGGGCCTTACAAGCAAGCTCGGATAGGGGTCCTCATTGATGCAGGTATGTCTGCAAGTTGGAGTGATGATTAAGGGAGCCATTGTACGCTATTGCGTTCTTTTATAGGCATGCGTTTCCGTCCATTATATATGGAAATTGTATCAGTTTTGCGAACTTATGTATAAGTTTTTTAAGCAACACAAAAGAAAAAAAACCCAAAAAAAAAAAACATCAATGAAAAATGCAGGGAAAAATAACAATGAATAAAAAATGCATACAGCAGTGAAGTTTTTATAAAACACACACGGGAACGCTGCATTTTCTAAAAACGCCCTGATGCGTTTAGTAACATGGTAACATTGGTTGGTCTATTGTAATAAAAACGCGTGCAGTTAAAAACCGTTGCGATCCGCAAAAGGCATATAGTGTGAGACGGAGCCTAGAAGGACTGGTCTCAACTGATCATTAACTTAAACCATAGGGAAGAGAAACTGTGAGAAGTAGTTATAGTTGGTTAAAAACATCCAAAACAAAATGTCTAAATGCACTGGTAGTATTGCCAGTATTTTATATTAGAGCTTAACACCACAAGATAAAAACAAACATGGTCAGGTAGGTTAATTAAACAGGGGGATAGTAGAGGACCCTGTCTGATAGGCTTACAATTCTAATAGGATTAGGTAAACCACTGTATACAATGTGTGTGGGGGGGGGGGGGGGCGGAGAAATGTATGGTTGTGATGTTAGGCATGAAAGGCTGGGTAGCCCAGACTGCAAAGGAAGTGGGTTTTCATGGCTTTTTTAAAAGTGCCAAAGGCAGTCTAATGGGCGAGGGGAGGAGAGTTTAATTGTATTGTTATTGTATGAAGCAGTCCTAGAGAGACTTTGAAGCCCAACAAGTGATGATGGTATGAGTGGGGATGGTCAAGAGTAGTCATGGAGTAGTGGTAGGGGGCCGGTTAGGGGGGTTATTTAGGTTGGAGATGTAAAGGAGACAGGAGATGTGGAGTGATTTAAAGGCACAGAACATGTGAATTTAAATTCTCTGGACCAGTTGGAAGCATTGGGAAGAGGT
>CM070042.1:4665609-4683290 GCA_036250615.1 Ptychadena robeensis | reverse complement strand
TGAGTCTATCAGCATGGTACATTTTGGGGATGAGTCTATCAGCATGGCACATTTTGACTTCTTTGCAGAAACAGTTTCAAATATCAGTCAATATTGGCACAAAAACTTTCTGCTAGAAAGCTGAACATGAAGAGGAACTCCATCTTTCAGCATGACAAGGACCCAAAGCATACATCCAAATCAACAAAGCAATGGCTTCACCAGAAGAAGATTCAAGTTTTGGAATGGCCCAGCCATTGAAAATCTGTGGAGTGATCAAGGTGGCTGTGCACAGGAGATGCCCTCGCAATCTGACAGATTTGGAGTGCTTATACAATTTCCAAATCAATTTGGGGGCAGTTTTGAGTCTATTAAAGTAAATGGACTAAAAAACTGAAAAAGTGTACAAAATCCAAGAGTAAAACATGTTTTCTGGCCACAGCAGTGGAGCCTTAAGGCCCCCATACACGTGTCGGATTCCCACCGGATTCCGGCACGATCGATTCCGGGCGCGTGCAGCCGAAACGATCATGCCGGAATCGCATGCAGCCCACCTTGTCCAATCGATCAGGTCCGATCGTTCAGGGGCTCAGAATCGGATCCGACAGAGAACCAACATGTTGGTCTTTCTGATCCGATTCTGCACACATCAGGGGGAGTTGCCATTTGTGAGGTGGACAATCGGACACGGAATCGTCCCGGAATCCGTTGGACAAGGTGGTATGCAGCGATGGATACTCTTAATTGGCCGATTGATCACACCTGCGATTCCCGGCAGAATCGCCGGAATCGATCGGATGGGTGATCGACTGGCCATGGAATCCGACACGTGTATGGCTAGCTTAAGCCGCATTGATCTTCCTCAGCACAGAGGGAAATTCCCAGACCCCTTTGGGGTCCTAGCTTACACCTCGTGTATGCTCATATATCTTGGCTCAGAGGCAAGTTTCTGGACATTTCTGGGGTCCTTGGGTGCAACCCCCAAGCAATAATGTTTGTACTGACTGTTCAGAATTATATACTTTAAAGAGTTTGTGTTGTTAATCAAAACATTGGTCTTATGCCGAAATAAAAATTTGGGGGGTATTTTTAATTGTGTTTTTTTTCTTTGCGGCTATTGCTGTGGTTTTATTTTTGATGGTAACTCCCTGTAAATAACATGTTGGTAAATCCGTGTTTGATCACCATTACTTTGTGTGGGGACCAGGGTGCACATTGATTTGCGAACAATTGCACAAGCCAGTCTGTGTATGGCCAGTCTGCGTGATATTCTTGCACTGTATAAAGAACAGAAAGATAATTGAAGTGTCACCTGGACCCTATGGGGAAAGGCCTATTTAATATATTACCTCTTATAGAGGGTTTAAACAAAGATAATAATAATAATAGTGAGATCAAATCATACAATATATCAATGAGACTCCCAAGCAAGTGGAGCTCAAAACATATGGTTGAGAATCACAGCAGTTCAGTGTTTATCAATAGATAGTTCTTGGCATGAGATTCAATGGGTTAAAAGGTTCATCTTTAATTCCATAGTTGTAAAAAGATCGAAGGATGAGACCCGGACGTTGGGGTCATCCAATCAAACAGCGGCCATATTCAAAACCTCGTGTCCATGGAATTGGATAAGAATGATAGGGGCACCTCGACGCACGTTTTGGCTATCTTCTTCTGGAGGTGTCAGAATATTCTTAAGTAGGACCTGAGGAGGGTGAAGACTGGGCCACTGTCGTTGGGCCACGGGAGGAACAGGGGGCGATCCTCTGTAGGAGTGGTCAATTGGAGGTTGCGATCTTCCCGATGGGAATGGTGTCCATAGGTTATGGGTAGATCCATGTTGGGGTCGTTAGGTCTGCTCCTGTCCTCCCGACTGTATAAACAATAGAGATGGTCGAATTTTTTTTCCAAAATTCGACCATTTCGACGGTTTCGACTTAATTGCAAAGCCCCTGAGCATGGTATCATCACCAACCTTGCTGGAGATGTAGAGAAGGGTTGTGGGTACATGACAAAAAAGAAGAAGTATGTCTCTAACACAAACAGTTTTTTCACAAATTAAGTTCAAAGTCAAGTCAAAATTTCGAAAATCGGAATTTCGACTTTAACTTTGAACTTAATTTATGTAAAAGTGACATGTACTAGAGCAAAACTTTTTTTTTCAAATGTTCCTCCAACCCTTCTCTACACCTCCAGCAATTTTGGTGAGGATACTATTTTCAGGGGCTTTGCAATCAGCTCACAAAGTTAGGAAGTTGAAAAATTCGACCATCTCTAATAAACAACAGTAGCAAATAAACAATAAAAAAAAAATCCTGATGATGGTCAGTATATTTTTATTGCACCATATACAGATCACAATGCTCAGAGAGCTGCCACAAGTGCCTTTGAGAATCTCCTTTTAATCTCATCTGGCTTTGAAGAGTTTCACCAAATGTTTGTTGACATGCAAATGGATAGTATGTTACTCAAATGTGTTGTTTGTCCTCGAAATCAAGCGACACTGCTTCCTCAATCTGCCGTGAAAAGCCTACTCCTAATACGCTGAGGCCTCTTCAGATCTCAAGCTGAAATGCTTCACAAGCTACAGATGTTTTGGAGTCTGTTTGATGCCAAGCCAACCAATGACGTAAAATGAAAGAGCCAAAAAACTCAGCGCACACAATCTTGAAAAGAAAAATGTAAAGCTTCTACACAACATAAACACCTTTAACCCCCCTAGTGCTCTTGCAAGGTCCAGATTTCTGTACCAAAAGCGCACCATAGACTCACATTTTTTTGTGTTGTAGGTCTCTAACTTCCCAAAATCTGTCCGTACAAGGGTCTAATAGACATCCTGACTATAATAATGTTTAAAAACAAACAATTATTATAAAAAAGTACATTTAAAAAAAATTATAAAATGTATCATTTGAATGCTTAAATCTCTTGAATACTTATTTGGTGAAAGATTTCAAAACAGTATTTATGTTTGTTTATAATAACATTTTTATTACAATTGGAAATGTGTTTTGTTTTACTTTTAATTATATTGGATATAGTTATCACTGTATCTAATACAATGACATTTGGCACCCTCTGAAAGGGTTAATTTCAAAGAGCACATCTGGAAATAACAATGGGGGTGATATTCCAGGTGTGCTCCTTGAAGATATGCCAATTTGCATATGAATGGCCGCGGGGAGGGGGGGGCACGGGGGGCCATGGGACATCTATATGCAAATTGGGCTGGGAGAGGGGTGACATGCCGGCTTGCTTCAGTTCCCCGGCAAGCTTCAGATCCCCCGGACAGCACAGAGCAGAATGTGCAGCCGGGGGATCTGAGCTTAGCTGGACGGCTCCATCTAGTCAGCTGAAATACAAGACAAGAAAGTGCAAGACGAGATGGTGACGTCCCAACCGCTAGAGTTAAGGCCTGCCATACATGTCCCGATAACATCGTAAATTTCACTAAAATAGTATCACATGGAAAATCCAATTGTTTCCATTTCTATCGAAAATGTCATAGAAAATAATCGTGAATTCTATCGGACGATGTGCTTTCCAATGGGAAGTGATATAGGGGGTATGAAAAGGAGATGATATGTACAATGTATACTTTATAATGTGCAGTGTCTTTATGAATGCCGGCAGCTATACACTTTGAAAATAACACAATTTACGATCTAATATAGTTATTTTTAATATAGTTCTAACCCCCCACCCCCCCCCCCCGCCCCTGAAATGCAAAACAAAATGTAAACCATGACTAACATATTATAATACAATGTAAACAGCAATTTAACAAGAATTGCCAATGGATATGTGATATCTAATTTCAATCGAATTTTATCTATCGTACCATGTGGACCTGCACAGGTTTTATGCCGATAAACTACTAACATTGGTCGGGTTTTATCGACCGTAAATTTTATCGGTACGTGTATGGCAGGCTTAACCCTGCCATTCTGAGACGCAAAGCAGTACTTTGTAGGCATTTTGGTCAATGAACATCTCACCTCTGTCTGATCATATTTTCACTAGTGATGAGCGGCATAGGCAATATTCGAATTAGCGATATTTCGCGAATAATTCTACTAATATTCGATTCAATATTCGCAATCGCGCGCCTAGATTTGCAATTATAATCGCCTTGTAATTACCTTTAAAATGAATGGTCACATGTGCTATCTATTTTCGCATTGCGAATTTATATTCGCAATCCATGCCCATAAGCGTCCCAATGCAAATATTCGAGATTGCGATTATCCGCCGCCATATTCGCAAATTTTGCGAATTCTCAAATAGCCGATATTCGCCGAATATATTCAAAATTCGAATATTCGCGCTCAACACTAATTTTCATAAGCTTCTGCTAAAGATCTGGTACCCTTGGATTGATTACCTGAAGGTGGCCTTCCCTTGAACTTTTGTTTTTACTGGTCTCCGAGTCCCCACTTTACTTGGTTTCCGTTTCCTTTCTGGTCCCCATTCCTTCCTTTCTTTTACTCTTCTCCCCATTCCCTTCCCTTTTTATTTCTCTCTCTACTTGTTTTCTTGGTTGCCCAACAAACCCCCTTGTTATGGGATGTAACATGTTTATATCTTTGAGAGTATATCTGTTTCAGATTTCTTGTAACCCACCTTTGTTAAATTTGTACAATCCCCCTTTTATGTTTGTTGGTTCGTGAAATTAAGATAATTGAACTATTCTCCTGTTTAAGGATACTGGGTACATGTATTGTATTGCAGTGTGCCTTTTTGCACTAAACATGTATTGTTTTTGTAACAATTACATTAACCGCCCTAGCGGTCAGGGCGGCAGCATCTCGTCCAGCGCTGGAACTGCTACTATAGCACAGGACGAGATGGTGCCGCCCAGTACACATCGGGGTCCGGGAGCGCTGTCCCGGTGTCCCCGATGTCACATGCTGCCAGCATGCCTCCTTCTCTCCTCCCCCCCCCCCTCCGAGTGAGGTGATGACGTCACATCGTGGAGGCGGCGGGAGATTTGAAAGTACATTACATGAAATCAGTTTTCTATGAAGAATACTGCTTCCAATGTGCTTCTATGTACTAAATCTCACCAGAATAAAAAGCCTCTGGTGCCCCAGATGTGCCCATATGCAGTAACCCTTTCTTCCCTGGTGTGATTTTATCACATCCATCACACCAGGTTACAGAGGGTTAACTGCAAATGGGCACACCTGGGGCACCAGAGACTTTATTTGGGCGATGTTTAGTACATAGCAGCAAAGCTTTGTTCCCTGATTTCTGTGTTTTCTCATTAAATTTATAAAAAAAAATAAAATTTTATTTGACATAATTGAGTGTTTTAAACATTATTATAGTCAGGATGTCTATTAGACCGGCGTACGGACAGATTTTGGGAAGTTACAGGCCTACAACATAAAGAGAAATGGACCATTGAAGTCTATGGTGCACTTTTGGTACAAAAATCTGGACCTCGGCAGTGCGCTAGGGGGGTTAAATATCAAAAACATTTTCACAGATTTTCCCTAGAGAAATCTCTCCAACGGAACAAACAAAGCAATAAAATTGAAAATTGAGTAGGGGAAGGGATGTGTTTTTTATTGCTACTGGGACAGACCTGACAGACATTCTAACAGCCTTCAACAGCCAAACAAAAATTGCCAGGAGTTCCATGTTACTGTATTAAATAATGTTTGAACAAAAGTGAAGGCTCCTGTTGGTGGAAACATAAAAAGGAAATTTGGAGAGCCATACTGTATGGCCTGATATTTGTTCACAGTGACACCTGACCTACACCTTTTTGGACACCCCATTCCAAAAGCATACAGATTTTAGTGCAATTAACCTCCCTAGCGCTTCTGACGGCACCATCTCGTCCTGCACTTGCTTATGCAGTATTGCAGCTGACGAGATAGAGACGTCCAGCTAAGCTCAGATCCTCGCAGTGCACATTCTGCTCTGTGCCGTCTGGGGATCTGAAGCAAGCCGGCTGTGTCACCTCTCTACCAGCGGGACATTCATGTGCAAATTGGGATGTTCATATGCAAATTGGGATATCTTCAAAGAGCCTACCTGGAATATCACCCCCATTGTCATTCCAGATGTGATCTTTGAAGTTAACCCTTTCAGAGGGTAGCCAAATGCCATTGTATTGGGTACAGTGATAACCACATCCAATACAATTCAATACAAAATAAAAATGTTATTATAAACAAACATAAATACTGTTTTGAAATCTTTCACCAAATAAGTATTCAAGAGATTTAAGCATTCAAATGATACATTTTTATGTACTTTTTTTTTATAATAATTGTGTGTTTCAAACATTATTATAGTCAGGATGTCTATTAGACCCTTGTACGGACAGATTTTTGGAAGTTACAGGTCTACAACACAAAAAAAATTCCATTAGAGTCTATGGTGCACTTTTGGTACAGAAATCTGGACCTTGCAAGAGTGCTAGGGAGGTTAAAGCCCACCCTTCTTCTCACAGCCTCCACTCTTGGAAGGCTTTCAAAAAGATTTTGTATTATTGTAGACATTGTGTTGATTCCTGTTACGCAATCCAAAACAGTACAAACACAATTTACTAAACCCAACAAAACATAGAAATAACACATTTTTACAATAAACAAACCGTGCAATTCACTTAATCCTCCAAATCCTAACCACCAAAACCCACATTACAGCAATAAAACTACGCTGCAATTCTCTAAACCTGCCAATCCTAACCACCAACAGCCACACTAACACAATTAACAAACTGTGCAAATCCCAATTGCAACTACACACTTTCGCAATACAAAAAACCCACATACACATTTATATCCCATATTCAATGTGCTTAAAATAGAAGTTTACATGTAACTGATATTCATGTTTCATATATGTGTTGTATAGGTCTTGCTGAGTTACCAACACATATGCAATACATATAAGAAACATGCAACCCCCTGAAATGACATTAAATAAATGTAAAATTACTTACATTGAATATGTCCAATCCAGCGATGTACTTCAAAAAATGAAAAATTCCAGCAAAAATAAAATTAATGCCGCTTCCATTCAATAATGTTAAAAAATAAAAAGCCAGAAAAAAAATAATAAATCCTCTTCCATCCAAATAATAAAAAAAATGGAAAGCCAACCATAAAAAAAATAAATCCAGTAAGCGTTGACCAGAAAAAATCAAACCTTCTGCATGCATAGAACATGACCCTTAGAGACATCATGTGGGGCCAATGTTGATAAACGAAAATAAACATATGTAATGAAATTAGTAACTCACCAAGATTTGCGCACATATATGACATATGTATATCAGTTAGATGTAATGTTATGAATTTGTTAAAAACAACACAGTACCGGCAAACCACTAGGGGGGTAAATAGGAACAAGGACACAACGCATGCAGTCCCCGCTTGCATTTTCTCAGCACTACCTCTATAGTCATCTCCCCTTGGTCTCTACACTCCAGTCCCCTCCCCCTTCTCACTTACAGCTGTGCTAGCTCAGTTCAGGCATGTTAATGAAATGGAGGGCACGCCTGTTTATAGATATAGTGCCTTACTGCCCCTCTACAACCTGTGATTGACAAAGAATTGCCACTTGAAACACGTCCCATTGATCCTACTGAGTCCTCCAGCATCTGTAACCAGGAAGTGATCTAATCCATATCAAGGAAGTGATGTCATCCTGGTAACCACATGGCCTGGAGAGATCAATGGTTGTGTGCCTCGTGTCCTTGTCCCTTTTTGTCTGTTGCAGGGGGGGTCAAACATAAACACCCACCCCTCATACTGAGACATTTTTATTCTGTGATCTTTGCCCAAGCCCCAAACACATACTGAGGGCTCCACTGACATCACTTTAACTGTGTAACCATCACTGACATTTGTGTGAAACCATTCATCACCTTTTTAGTCATTACTTTATTAGCTGTTGGTAGGTTTATGTGATAATGAGCTTTATTGCTTTGTTGAAAATGTCAAATTGTTTTATGGTTTAATATCTAATAATTGATTAAATATAAAATGTTCTAGCTTTTTTTTGGGAATTGAGTGTAAGGGATTTTATTCAATGTCCGGTTTTGCTGTTATTTGTGATAATTAATTAAATTATTACAGATATCAGGTTGTGTACTGTATTTGCCAAGTGTTTCTGGTCTTAAAGCTTATTGCCACGCTGGGGTTAATGGCTTTGGAAGGAGTATGGGGCTAATACGACCCATTACTCCTTTCATGTTATGATTACAGATAAATGTATATTCAGCTAAGGAGATGGGGGAGGAGGAAATGGAGCTAGTATAGGGTAATATGGGCTGGTCATACGGGAGGGATCGAGACCCTTCACCAATGTGCTTTTTTTTACCTTAAGGCGCAAGATTGTCCACCCTCCCCAAAAAAAAACAAAGTCGGATCATTGTTCGATTCTTTTTTTTTGGTTGATTTAAATTTTTGGGGGTCGATCTCTCAAGGTGGGCAGCATTCGATTTTTGAACAATTGATCACAGTGAATGCACATGCCATTCAATCGAACGCAAAATAGATAATCTATGGCTAGCTTAACACAGGATCCTGTCTGTGCCCTGGAACTCATATAGGTCATTCACCACTTCTGTGGCACGTCACAACTAGGTGTGCAATGCAATCTCTGGCACATGACAATACATCCTTAACCACCAGTTCCCAAACACTCACAATGTTTCCTTCATTGTCCCTCACACTCGACAGCTCTGCACCTGGAACTGTAGACTCTTTTCAGCCTGAAGCTTGTACAAAGTCCTCTGACAATAAATGTAATTTCCACACACTGGCCAACTTCAACATGGGGAATTTTACTTGAAAAAAATATTATTAAAGCCTGCCATACACACAACGATCGACAGACGATTTTGCCGCCGACCGACAGGTGTGTGCACTCGCGGCTATCGGTTGGCAGGCAAAATCTGCCGCCGATCGGGGGTTCCCACATGGGGCGACAGATCCCTGTCGCCCCACAGCTCGGCCGGCCAGAGAACATCGCACATGTCCGTTCTCTGACCGGCCAAGCTGTGGGGTGACAGGGATGCCATTAACTTCAATGAAGACCGGCATCTTCATTGAAGGTAATGGCCGGCACACAAAGGGTGCCCGCCGATGTTGTCAGCTCGGAATAGCAGCGTGATGACGTCATCATGCTGCTATTCCGAGCTGATCTGAACACCTCTGTCGGCACCCGCTTGGTGGGTGTATGGCAGGCTTTACAGTATTTATCTCCAGCTCTGCCACTGAGCCCAGTCGCAGGGTGTAATCTTGGGGAGTACAGCCACAAGATGACAAAGATAAATCCCAAGGAATAGTAGGGCTGCTGTCCACAAAGTTCTTAAAATGGTTTCTCTTAGTTCTCTATCAGGACGCTCTAAGCACTGTATCCCTCCACCCAGGTGGGGGAGTTATTTAACACTTACATGGTGAAGATAGTTAGCTAAAACAGCTACCGCACGCAGGAGCACAGGTCCCAGAACTGACCCCTCCAACCTATCCCCCAATCTATCTTAACCCCTCCAATCTATCTCTTAGATGCCTCTGCAGGGGACGGCACCACCCCTGAACAGTCAACCTGCAAAAGAGAGTTTTTGGCCTTCTCCCAATTGTTCCACAGGGTTAAAACAGCAACAGCATTGCAACTTAATAATTTGGAATAGTGTTCACCATGGTTAGATGGAGAATAGATCTTCCTCATGGTAGTTGCTTGGTCATCAACATTTTCCATTGACACAAGAATGCAGTAGCTGAAGTCCAAGTAAAGTCAGACTCCCATATTTAGTTCCAGGTCACCTTTTGCATAACATCCAGACATCTAACATCTTGAAAATGAAAAGTTCTGTCAGTTAATGTATTTTCCCAGCAAACATTTACTTTAAATAATAATTTTGTAAAGTATTTCAGTATGTAAGGAAGCTACATGACAGTTACAATAATATATTCACACATCAGTTTCGGGCCAGGGGAAAGTTCAAAGGATGGTTGCCTTTCACAGGCAAATTAAAGGTTATCATTCCATTTGCATATGGTAAATTAGGAAATCAATGCTAGGCACTGGAGTAAACCCTTCCATCAGGGAGTGACCTTTTTCTAAATAATCAGGCTAGCGGCCTGGGTATTTGATTGCAGTATCATCATTTCAATGGTGTGACAGATGAAACGTTTCACTTGCGTTCATTGTCTGCTTCCGCTGAGATAATTAATGAGGCATATGTAGACAGGTGCTGCCTGACACTACCAGTTGGGAAGGGCTGCAATCCAGCAACTGCCAGGAAGTGAAAGAATAAATGATCTTATCTTATCAAATGTGTATCAGAAAGGAAAGTCCTGAACAGAAACTCCAAAATGTCATAATAATTATAAATATGAAATTCTGTATTTACATCTTAACTGGCCAGTAGTGATGGCCGAACTGCCCACAAGGCGGACAGTTCGGTCGCGAACAAGCATGTTCGCCCTCCTTTTTCGCCAGCGGACAGTACGGGTGTTCGACCCGCCCTGTTTGCCGGCGAGAAGGAGCCCTCTATTCTTCCTCCGGTGGGATCATCGAGATCCCACCACAGGAAGAATGTTTTCACTGAAGACCGGGTAGAGAACCCGGTCTTTCAGTGAAAAACCGGCTTGTAAACCCGCTTGTGACGTCAGTGACGTCACATCCGGTCAGAACAACCAGGAACTATGCGTTCCAGGTGCCAGTCAGTGACGTCACATCTGGGTTTTCAGATTCAAATTCCCCACCTAGAGGTGGGGAATTTGAATCTGTCCGCGAACGGGCGGACGGCAGACTTTTTTAAAGGTCTGCTCCGCCCGTTTGCGGACGGACGCGGCCGAAGTTCGGCCATCACTACTGGCCAGATATCATGAGCACTGGCAGTTCTAATGGCTTGAACAGTTGGGGCTCTTTCAAACTAGGAGCACAGAACTATGTATTGATTCCCCATCTATTGAATGTAATTGACAGCGAAAGGGTTACAACAAAAGCTGTCAAGCAGTGGGCCCAGACTGCAGCAATGGATCACCCAATGGTTTCAAGTTGGGTAAAATTGTAGAAAGAGATTCAGGGATGTAAAAGAAGTTTGGGTTTTCTTACATTTCTGACTCTTTATAACAATTGGCAATGCAATGCACTTTAGGAAAAGGAACTACAAACTGAAATATTCCAGAATAGTATATTTTGAGATACAGTCAGGTCCATAAATATTGGGACATCAACACAATTCAAATTTTTTTGGCTCTATACACCTCCGCAATGGATTTGAACCAAATGAACCAAACACAATGTGCTTTAACTGAAGAATGTCAGCTTAAATTTGAGGGTATTTACATCCAAATGAGATGAATGATGTAGGAATTACAACTGTTTGCATATGTGCTTTCAAAATGTAAGGAACTGTAGCCCTAACACCGGTGGGTGCGGCTGTGTGTGTTTTCGGATCTTCTTCCCTGGCAGCTTCTGGCGACTCACTCCCCCTGGACCCCAGCCCAACACACCGAGGAGAGAAGGTTAAATTGAACAATAAGGGTTTATTGATTATCACAGGCGCCACAGTGGTCGCCCTGATATGATTTTTATGAAAGGGGGGGTAGATAGAGGCACAATCGACAGAATCAACAAAATGGCGGCAACAGATAAACAGTGCAGATGATATATATATATATAATCTAACACTCAGCTGCTCTGACTTGGATAAGCCCACTGTCTGACTATAAACCTATGCGAATAAAATAGGAGAGTGACTCGGATGGAAGTCAATGTTTATAAATAAACACAGTAACACTACTCCCCTTAGCTGGCCAGCTATTTCTTTATACTAGAGAGTCTGGTACCATACGTTGGGGCCCTTAAAAGAAGTAATTTCAGAGCACTCAGGCTCTATTTGTAATCCACAGTTCCAGCAGGGGGGAAGTCTGAGTACTTAGCTGTCCTGAGGATCTCGGATGGCGTCTGTCACGTGGTGCGGCAAGTCACTCTGGATCAACCGTGGGTCTCAGCAGATGGGTATCTCCAGTACTTCAGGCGGAGCCGCAATTCAAGCACCCGGATAGTCTCCTCTGGATTCACGACCTGGCAGTCTGTCCGGCCTACACTCCACACGCAAGAGTGCCCGCCACGTTTCTCACTCGTCTCCTCTCTCTCTCTCTCCATGCTGCTCGCCGAAACCCCTCCTCACTTCCTCTTCCTCTCTAACTCCAAGTCCTTCCTTTCCATCACATCCTCACCAACCGCCCCTCTGCTGCCACCCAGTGTCCATAGGTTAGAGTGCATCCCCCATACAACACACAGCAACCAACATCACTTAGCAGGGGCTACAGAACCAAAAGTAATGGGACAGAATAATATCATAAATCAAACAAAAGAAACTATTGTTCAACACAACAGGTGCAGGCGCGGAGTACTAAAGGGGAGGGGGGAAATGGAGGGGAAAGGGAAAAATCCCTCAATATAGGTCTCCCTGGGAGAGGCGTAACCTGTGTGTTATTTAGTGTTGCATCTTAACTCTAATATAATGTACAGCACTGTGTAATATTTTGATGCTACATAACTAAATAATAACTAACTAATAATAATAAAGTGTGGGTACACAGGTACTTATGCAGTATTTATGTAGTGTACACGTTATTAGCAACTATGCAGAGGGGAATTGACTACAAAAAGCATAGGAAGAACTTTCTGTTTTGACCATTAAGGAAGCTCTCTTAAGCTTCTGAGCATTCTCCCCGAATTAACTCGGGCTGAGTTTCATGCATCATGAAACTCAGCCCGAGTTAGCCGGAGGAACGCCCGAGGTCTCGCCGTCTTCTGACGGCGGTCGGGAGCATCGGCATGTATGCCGATGCTTCCAGGTCCGCCCCCGATCGCGTCACCGGTGACGCGAAGGGGGCGGGGGTAGGCGGCGCCATAGACCTCCGTAAAACTGGAGGGGCGTCGCCTTTCTTCAGCAGAAGTCCGGCATCTCCAGCGACGCCGGACTTTTGTTTACATCCCTGAGCTGAGCTGGCAATCACGGCGGAGCACATTGTGCTCCGCCGCGATTGCCCGTGGCACGGTTATAAAAAAGCTGGGAATAGACTGTACGATTTACCGTCTATTCCTTATGCAATTCTCTGCACTAGGAGCGGCGTGATGACGTCATCATGCCCGCCCACTAGTGCCGAGAATCGGACTCTTTATCTGCCGCTCATTACTTCGGCTGGGGGCAGCCGTCCCCAGTCGAACTAATGGGATCGGGATAAAATTTACCGTCCTGTCCGATAACTGTGCGATCTGACAGGAGGGATGATTTAAGCCCCATCCTCGTCAGTTGCAGCCTCCAATTCCTGCACGACCTGATCCTTAAGGGATGCAGGAGCACGCACAGTATTGGATCGGGGATCGGATCATGCAGGAATTGGTACTTGTATGCCCAGCTTTACACATTGCCTCCTGTCTAGCCATAGACTTAACAGGTACTGGGGATGTGCAAGCAGGCAAAAGTTAAATAATTATTTTTTTAAATGACCTGAACGGTTTCTGAAAAAAGTACAACTGGTTTTTAGGCTTAAGGTGTTCCACAGAAAAGTCTTGTGTCAAACCTTAAATGGTCTACTCCATTCATACTATGAAAACTCTCAGATTTTAAACTCATAAACAAGCTTTTTAAACAAACTTGTGGCCAAACAGAATCCCCAGTTTATTCCTCTGTGTTCAGCTTCCTGCTGAGAATGCGATGTTCTCTCCAGGAGACTAATGTTCCCATTCTTCAGCTGACGGAGGCCAGATTAATATTCAAAGGCAGATTGTACAAGTGTTTCACAGAAGCTGAGCAGATTCGCTCTAGAACTGTGTCCCTCAACCTGCCAGCTTCATACACAATGAATGATTGAGCCAAGGAACAGGCAGTCTTGTATAGCTCTATCTATGATTCAGTCCAGCATAGAACTCAAAGCTGATGTCTTACTAAGAACTAGGCAAAGGAATCATTTTAAGACCTCCTGCCTGTTCCTTGGCAAAAGCCTGAAACTGACCGGTGGACACTTCAAGTTGCTCCTGCCA
Source organism: Ptychadena robeensis (assembly GCA_036250615.1). Taxonomy (NCBI): domain Eukaryota; kingdom Metazoa; phylum Chordata; class Amphibia; order Anura; family Ptychadenidae; genus Ptychadena; species Ptychadena robeensis. The sequence goes on along the minus strand of CM070042.1, from coordinate 4,669,280 downwards.
GTGTTTTTGGTCGTTTACTGGGCGGTTAACAACCGCTTATGTAAATGAGCCCTTAAAAGAAATCTATGCAGGTATAAAAAGGATACAAAATCAATGAAGCTCTGTATTTAATCATATTCCACGGTCTGGTTCTCTTCCAACTGTTTTTAAACACATTGGGAATGCATGCTTAGCATGTCCAAAAAAAATCACATTATATCCAATGGGTTAGTTTACATGAAAATGTATCAGATGTATAGAGCATAGTGTGGACCAAATCAACACTTACAGTCCTCTGAACATCCCATTAGGGATGGACCGAACTGTTCGCCGGAGAACAGTTCGGCCGCGAACTCGGCATGTTCGCCGATCCTCTCGCCGGCGGACAGTACGGGTGTTCGGCCCGTCCTGTTCGCCGGCCAGAAGAAGATCTAAATTCTTCCTCCGGCAGGATCAGAACCTGCGAGATCGTGCCGGAGGAAGAATCTCTTCACTACAAGACCGGGCATGAAGCCGGTCTTGTAGTGAAGATTCCGGCTCAGAGTAGGAAGTGACGTCAGTGACGTCACATCCGGCTCCCGCAACCAGGAACGATGCGTTCCAGGATGCGTTCCATGGACCGGATGTGACGTCACTGACGTCACATCCGGTTTTTCCGATTCAAATTCCCCGCCTAGAGGCGGGGAATTTGAATGTGCCCGCGAACAGGGCGGACGGCGGACATCTTTAAAAGTTCGACCCGCCCTGTTCGCGGACACTCCGGGCTGGTGTTCGCCCATCTCTACATCCCATTAATCATTATATCATTACCGCCACACCCTTTCTTTGCCTTCTCTGCAGATACCTAATTAATCTGTATCCAGTATGTAAGCTGTATCCAGTTCTAATGTCCCGTTTTATTTATATTATATCACATTCATCTGTAATGTTGAAGACACTTCACTACTCACCATAGTGGATCGGTTGGGTAATATAATGTCTTTAAAATGACAAAGCAAATTGAATTAATTGGTATTTATGTAGGAAAGTGGGCCGCCCCTCTCACACATACCAAGTGCACCACACCAAATTGCAGACTCTCCACTGGGCACCTCCATCACACCTGTGCTTCCCCGCTGGTCAGGAAGGCCGCTAGGAATACTTCATTTACTTTTACTTAACAATTGGAGGCGTCATCAGTCTAGTGTGTCACTGCAAACATCCCAAGAAAACATTTAACTATACATTTATAAGCTTTCATGATTCCAGAGATAGGGTTGGCCAGACTGGGACTTTTAGGCAGAACAAAACAAATAAAGATAATCGGAAATACGTCTAAAAACCACGCCATACACTTTATTACATAGTCTTAAAATCTTATTGAAGGTGAAAAAACACAAAGACTAGAATTAGTAGGAGGAGGCTCGGTGTAACATCATCAGAAGCCCGGGGTGATCGAGGCTGCATGTCTGTATGCCCCGCGTCCTTGGATGTTGGCCTCCAAGGTGTGCGAATTGTATGTGATATTAAGTTTTGAATTGCCTATTGACTAATGCTTCCAATAGAATGTATTATAAGATGGAATATGAGATGGAGACATACTCTAAACACTTTATTGTTATCACTTGTATATGCTGTGTGGTGAGAACTATTGATGATGGAACTGATCAGTATATCATGGATGGAGTTTAAACAATTGTTATCCCTTCCTTTCAGGTAGGATCATCCAGCACACTGAGCATGTAGCACTTTCGTACTCCTTCCGATATATGATTGATTATTACCTCCTGAAGAAGCCCTCACTTGGGGGGGGGGGGGGGGAACACACGTTGAGGATTATATAACATAAACCGGAGACTTACCAAGGCCTCAAGTGCTCTATTTTTTGTTCTTGAATATGTGATTCAATCATGGACATTGGTGTTTAATAATTTTCGTCTTTATATATTTTTCACCTTTAATAATATTATAATTATAGTCCACTTACTGTCGCCTCGCAGTCAGACGTCCTGGTCCTCCATCACAGCATACACTCCCCTTCCATCTAAGGGAGGTGTTTTGTTTTGTAACTACTTCAATAACACACACATCCAACTAAAATGCCCTTCAGTACTAGGAACTTGTGTACTTTTTTCTCAGTTATGCAGAGTTACCAGATCTTTATTGATAATGTAACTCAAACCTTGAACTGCAATGGATTGCAGAGCTTCACAGGAAAGACTTAAAGGGTATTTAGCATTTAGGCTGCCTCTTTCTAACTGAATGAGTTATGTTTAGAGCTGACATTGAGTGAGTTGATAGCTTGTGCTATCGAGATTGGCAAACTTTTTTTGTTTAAGGACTTGACTCCACTATGCATTAAAACCCTGCGTCTCCATCTTCGGATGAACTATGTGGCCATTCCAATAATGTGGCCCTAGCGATGAAAAGGAGGGTAGGCCACATAAACAAAAGGCTGCAGATCAGAGAGTTGCATAGTGGGTCACCGCCAAACAAGTCCAAGAAAAAACAAAAAGGTCCAGCAGAGGGAATCAGTGTGTGCTGCACTGGTAAGTATGGCTGTTCATTCTGTCAGGATCAGGTACTGAGGGGGCGACCAGGCAGGCAACACACACTGAGATCCAGACAGAGGTGGTGGTGACAAAAACGGATTTAATGAAGACTTACAGGCAGGAACAAAAACAGGTGCAAAAGTCCAGGGTACAGGGGTGTCCAAGGTTCAGGGTTCAGGTTCAGGGACAAGAAGCATGAATCCAGGGAAAGCATGAAATCCAGACAAGCAAACAACAACAACAGCAACAATGAACAGCAAGCGTGGTCTAGATGAAGCACACCTTAATAGCCCTAAGCTAAGGAGGAAGGTGTGAGCTCCACCCAGCCCATGCTTGCAGGTAGCCACCTGCTGGTGACTGTGGGACCAACCCAGCAGGCGGTGACCGGAACAGCAGGGGTCCTCACAACAAGATATTATATATATATATATATATATATATATATATATATATATATATACGTACACACACATATCTTTATACACAAATACTTCATGTTCTATAAATATTGAATAATGTAAATGTTCGCAGGCAATCGTTGTTGATGCTGTGCCATTGAAGCAAGAGCCCAGCAATGATTACTGATCCCAGACCTCAGGAAAAATAGGAGGGAAGAACGTCATCAAGACGCAGATGGAAAAGAAACATTAATTTGATTGGGGGACGGCTGACTGATCTGATGTTATAGTTTCATTGTTAAATTGTCTTTGGAGATTTGCCTCCTGGCTTTTACTCTTCTATAGACAACAGAATGACATACAGAACATGCACAAAGTCTGTCATCTCCAGTTTCCTTCTGTTTGCTTATAAACAGGTTGGTTCTAACTTGCCTCCATTTAGTGGCTGGAGAACCAAAAATAACCCCAGTATAATCCATGAGCTATTGGTTAGCAGGTTAAGCTAAAATATTTTTTAGCTGCTTACTTGGAAACATTGCATGAAAAATTATTTTAAGGTGCTGAAGTGTAGGAAGTACTTCTCCGCTTAAGGCCAGGTTCACACCTATCCAATTTAATATGCTTGTTGAATAACACATGATAAGACTATCCAAAGGCCATGTGTCCACAGCTTATTCTAACTTGCTTCCATTGATCTTCAATGGAGGTGTCCCCGGTGGCACCACTCAGTGCTGCTTTGAAGACACTGCCGCCTGTAGCTTCA